>JASANZ010001976.1:0-28659 GCA_030849805.1 Sergeia podlipaevii | reverse complement strand
GGGGAGGGGAGGGGAGGGGGATAGCATATAAATTATACGCTTACGCCATTCTTCAACGTGTGAAAGCGTACAGGGCATATGCAATCTCCGTGTCAAACCAAAGAAGTTGAATAATAATAAAAATGGTGTAAAGAAAAAGTCAAAGATATATATGTATATAGAGACAAAGAAAAGCTAATGAACATGAACGTGCAAACATAAGAAGGCTCACGCTTTTTTTTTTCCCCCCCAATACACTCCAAACACACACTTCTCTACACTCTTCTCCTTATTCTTCCACTTGCTTCCCAGAATAGTTTGAGCTGTGAGAAGGCTGATACGGTTCTTCCGACTTGTGACCATCATCATCATCTTTCCTCACCTCCGCAACCTCACCATTAGTTGAACGACTGTGTCGCTCGCGATCCACAAACCACTTGAAGCGTAAATGAGCAAAGAAAGCAGTCGCGGTCGCCACCACGTTCACTGCCATCAAGATCCACATCTGCCTCGTCACACATATCGGACGGTTGCACGCACCGTTTACGGACAGTGCATCATACATGTCGCCAAACATAAAGCGGTTCAGCGCAATCGTGCACACAAAACCAGACGAGAACATAAAGTTGTAGTGCTTGCCAATGTCATCCGCGTACATAATTCTAATCGAAAGGACACCAAGGCCCCAGCCTACGCCAGTTCCGATGGCACCAATAAGGAAGGGAAGAATCAATCCATTGGCAGGGATAACCGCAAAGAGGAGGTACGCGAGACACAGCAGAAGAGAGGCGACAGGAAGAAAGGTGGTGGTCAGCACGGTGCGCTTGCCTCCTGCCTTGCGTCTTGTTAAAATCATATCAACTGTACCACTCGCGATACGCCCGATAGCGCTGCCCACTCCGATAATAGCCACATAGAGCGACAGTCGGCTCCGCTGATACACGCCATAGTTCTTGCTGCGGTAGATCTGGGCAGCGTTCATCTGCATCACCGTGCCTGTGCCCCACATGCCAAAGAAAGAGACCCACAACAGCCACAGGTCAGGGGTCAACAGGTGGCTCCAGAACGTACCGCGGTACTGAGGGTCCACTATCGCGGCAACCGGCGCCTCGGGCGCCTCATCTCCTTCCGCTGAGACATCGCCAATTGCGGCGTCTTCGCCATCATTCTTTCCACTGTGCTCCTGATGCTCGCGGAGCGCCCCATCCTCGCGAAGTTCAGCGCTGTCATCCCCTGTGCCGGCGGAGTCCACGGGTTGCGCGTTAGGAAGACGTTCACTCGCAGCATCCTGCTCCTCCTGCTCATCGCTCACAAAGCCAATCACTCCAAATTCGCTGCTCTTCTCGGCCACTGCATAGGCACCAAGAAACTGAAAAGGTAGCGCCATAACGGCGAACGCGGCAACCAGCACCGCGGCAATAATGGAAATAGCGACGTACCCGCCCTTGGAAGTTTTTACAAAGCCCGTCACAACAGAGCTGACGAAAAGAAACACAAGATTCGTGCCAACAAGCGCGCAGCCGTAGTAGAGGCGAGGCATGGACGCATGCTGAGTCATAAAGAGCTTCAAAGTGCCATCGCGCCTCTCTTTCTCCTCCGCGGTGAGTCGCTTGCGCCGGAACTGACATTGCACGTAGGGCGGAAGGTCGGTAAAGTAGGCACCAACTAGTGCACAAAAGAGGATCTGTGCCCCCACAAAGTAACAGTAGCCAGAGTAGTTACCGTTTGTGCTGTCATTGACGTCTGCAAACCAGCCGTTGAAGTACGCCATAAGGATCGACGTGCCGAGACCAGAAAAGGTCTTCTGGATGATCACCATGTAGCCACGCTCAAGCGGGAAGTTCATCATCAGAGGCATCACTGTTGCCACATCCAGGGCGGGGCAGCCAAGATAGAGAATAGCGTTAAAGATGCAAAATTGAATCATGTTTACCTCCTTGCTGGACTTGGTCGGGATCGCATCATCCAGTGCAAGGCCAAAGAGGAGGAAGCCAAGAAAGCCAAGAAATCCAGCAATGGGAAGCACGACCTTCGGCCCCGCAAAGTCAAAAAGCATACCAGCAAAGAAACTCAGATAGCCAACGCAGTTTCCCACTGTACTGATGGTAGTGATATCGGCTTGATCGAAACCGTACTTGGTCTTGAGATACTCGGACAGGATACTGAACCCGTACGTTGAGCTCACCGCGAGGCCAGTGTAAACACCGGCCATAAGCATGCGGAAGCGAAACAGTTCGTTGATTACTTCTTTCATTGTCTCCTCCCTTTCCTTCTCTCGATAAATATTTACTTTTGAGTGCTGTGGAATATATAGTGTTAATGTTTCCCTGTGTATAAATTGTGTTGAAATGCTGGTAGTTGTTGAAAAAAAAAAAAGAATAGTTGGATAGAGAGGTAATAAACAATATATTTGTATAGAAAGATATAATTGTGCTCCTACCCACAGGAGCAACTTGATGTAACTAGACGGGGTAAAAATGAAAAAAAAGAGAGAATTAAAATGATTGTGGCGTTGATGCACAAGCAATAAACAAGTTAGTTCATATATATATATATATATATATATATTAAAGCAGATGTAGTTGGGCTCTACTCAGATTGTAGTGCGATAGGAATAAAAGTTTATGCAAGCCACAATGAGCAGCGAAATGATATGTATATATATCATTAAAGAAAGGAGTGAGGGAGAGAGAGAGAGAGAAAGATAGAGGAACGTGGGCACAATGCTAAGTGCCGCTTCTAGCGCATGTACACTTACTCCAGCAAAAGCGTGAGAAAGAAGAAGACTGCCTTTTTCTTCATTGTAGGCCTACATGCACCTACACACGCACGCACATATATAATGAGCATATTGTTAGACCTGGAAAGTCAAAAGAATTGAGTAACTGCGTAAAACGGACTTCAGTTCACGCGAATGGGAGACAGATAAAAAGAATAGGAGCAAAACGTTTCTTCACAAATTTGGGAGAGGAAGAGTTATATAAATTGCATCTAGCAAGGTTCCTATGGAGTTATTGGGAAGAGTTGCCCATAAAAAAAAAAACTCTTCAAACGCCTTGCTTGTTCAGTGTAGAATACCTGAAGTGTTGACTGGCAGATATAGAAAGAGAGAAGATAGAGAAATGATCTCCGAAAGCTATGACACTGTGACGGACATGAATGAGGCCACATCCCAGTTCTTTGTCTTCCGTGTTGTCGCTATCGCAAAGGTAAAGCGGGAATGGGAAAAGGAAAGGAAGGAGGAAGGGTGTACGTATTTGCTAATCCAAGTAAGTAAGAAAAAGCTACGTATTTAAAAAAAAAAATTGGAAAATGTGTGTAAGCGAAAAGAAAAGAGATTGTAGAGAATATACCTGTGCTAACATTTTCAGGACAACACAGTTGCACTAAAAAGTACTTCAAATTGTCTTTTTTTTTCTTCTTCTCTATGAATACATAGAGAGAAAGAGTGAGGGTGAGTGTCACAATGGAGTAAGGACGATCACTTGCTTCTTGAGTCATTCCTTTTTTAAATCATCTTTTTGAAGGAGAAAAAAAGATAATAAAAAGAGAGTATCACTTACACAAGATATAAAAAAAGGAGTGGTATGGAGGAACAAAGAGTGAGGCAAGAGAAAACTAAATGGGAAAAAGAACTCACAACAACAGGGAAGAAGGACACCTTAAAAAAAAAGCACCTCAACCTCTTCTGAGAGTCTATCAAATGCGCAACAACGAACCACTTCTCCTACTCTAAGAAGAAAGACAGACCCACATCATCTTAGGAGAACGTGCTAGCCCTAACAAACCCAACATCAATAACTGTCGCAGCAATATTACATCCCCCCCTCCCCCCATTCTGCTTCAGCAACAAACCGAAGTAAAAGAAAACTACAATGGTAAATAGCAGCCACAGGTAACAACAATACTAGTAAGCAAAAAAAAGAGAGCAACAATAAAATCGTACCCAATTACCACAGCTTTCTGTAGGATCAGACAGTTGGAGTGGCTTACTTTACCATAAGCAATCATCGGAAACATAAATAGCCCTAAAAAACAACAATCAGGTATCTCAAGCACACAAAAGCAAATTATCCTTGCCTCATTTCTGTTCATTTTAATATAAGGAATGATCACCACCGACTCCAAAAAAAAGCTCAATAACAAATGAGTTTGCACCTAAAAAATAAGCAAAATAAAAATAAGCACTAAAAGTCTGCGAAAATATAGTCCGGATCGCTATAGATGCAATGCGCAGTCTTGAATTCCTCTCTTGCCGCGGCCACAATACCTCTAGCGCGTGCAACTACCTCCTGCTCGTGTGCCATAGCCGTGTCGCGATTTACCTCGGCGGTACTCAGCAGCTCACGCAGCTGCTCCATGTCCCTCTGCTGCTGCTCAAGCTGCCCACGCAGGGCCTGCAGCTCGCCGTTTACGGTAGCTTGCTCGTCGCTGTGGGTACGTTTTGTCTGTTGAAAGTCGTCCTCTGCTTTCTTGAGCCTCTTCTCTGCCCCAGCAACGCATGCCTGAAGCTCTTTAATGGCTTTTGCTTGTTCCATCTTAGCCATAGCCGCTTCTTCAGCCTGCGCTAGCTGAGAACGCTTCATCTTTAGCACAGCTTCTGTTTCATTGTTAGCGGCCCTCATACGGGCAGCTTCAAGAGCATCCCGTTGCTTCTCAAGTGCAGCGCAGTGTATGTTGGCTGCATCTAGCTGGTGCTGCAGCTCCTCCTGCTGCTTCGCGTGCTCGGCATCTCCAGCGGCGGCCTGGTCCTTCATAGCAGCAAGGCTCTCCTTCTCCCTCTGCAGCGTGGCGTTCGCTTGTTGGAGAGCTTCTAGAGCAACGCAAAGGTCATCGATCTGCTTGGCATCCGTGACGCTGCGCCTCTCTTGTTCCAGCAACTGCTGCTGCAGCTCCTCCTGCTGCTTCGCGTGCTCGGCATCTCCAGCGACGGCCTGGTCCTTCATAGCAGCAAGGCTCTCCTTCTCCCTCTGCAGCGTGGCGTTCGCTTGTTGGAGAGCTTCTAGAGCAGCGCGAAGGCTGCTTGCTTGTTTCATAGCGACGTTGACGTCTGCTGTTGTGCGCTTTTGTAGATCTGCAAGGTCCTGCGCCAGAACATCCCTTTCATGTCGGTAAGCCTCTCTATTCTTCTGTGCCTCGGCCAACTGCTTGTTGAGTTTAGCCTTCTCTGCGTGCAGCGCTCGTATCTGCTTAGATGTAGGAGAGGCCGGAGCTTCTGGTTTCTGTCGGAGAAGAGAAGGTACTGAAGATACTTTCGTCGCTTCCACCTGCTCCCGAGAAGCTAGATAGTGCTGCTGCGTTTGCAAAGCAGCTACCAGCTCCAAACGCGAAAGCTGACCCCGCGTTATCACTTGCTTCACCTGTAGGGGTGTCAGCTGAACTTTAGTAGCGGTAGCAGATGGAAGCTTCGCCCACACACACCATCGCGGCACCGTGACGGACATACTGTCGCCGCTCACCACTGGCCAGTGCACAGCGGCCACAGAAGCTGCGGTCGCAATGCTGGCGGCAGTGGTCAAGCGGGACGTGGCTAGCAAGCTTTCCCCCTGCGGCTTGTAAGTGACTCTGATCTTGCTACCAGATGAAAAAGGCGCTGCTAGATGCGTTATAGAAGGCTTGGGAGAAGCTGTGTTCTTACTTGATGCGGGCACATGAGTGAGGGAGTGAGCTTCGCGTGACGAATACCACAAAATAGCGGGGGTGGGCTCTGGCCCAACTGTGATAATCTCATCACCAATCATGCGAACTGCTTCCTCAAGAACGTGAATGCGCGCATCAAGCACCGCAATAGATTCGCACCCACTGCGCTTCACTCTTTCTGACCTGTGTGGTTGGTGTTTCTGCAGTTCCTCTTCACAGGCATCTTCCTCTGTCTCCTTGTCGTCTATGGCGTCACTGATATCCTTCTCTGCATCAAAGCGAAGCTGCACCGCAACCCACTGCGTGAGAGAGCGAGTAGCACGAGAGGCTTTGACGAACTTATCGGTGGAAAAGAGCGTGTCTCCCATATGCTCTATGCACAGCCTCGCACGAACTTCTGTGGAGAGCGTGCGCGGATCGAAGTCTACGATGCGACTGAGGAAGTCTGGCTGACGAACGGCCGCCTGCACAGCCTCCCAGGAGTGGGAAGGAATGGAAGTGCCCAGGATAGCAAGGACAGCTTCTAGAACACGCTTGACAGCACGAGGTGGAACACGGTAGCTCTGCAGTTCCACCACCTCAGAGGTTTTGATACCGCGAACTTGCTTGCGAGCGTTCTCGACGGCAGCCTTCTGCACCTCCGCCTCATGATGCCGCTTCACCAATATGGAGAGCTGAGCCTGCTTTTCGGCAAGCTGCTTCTGGAGAGCGGCATACTTGGCGTGGCGCTTGACTACCTCAGTGGCGTCCTGAGCAGAAGTGCACCCTGGTCGAACGTGCTCCTCCTTTGAAATGTCATAAAGCTCCATCAACTCTTGCACCGCTGTGATGTCTTCCTGATGTGCTTCCCCCAATGCCAGTGGAATCTGTGGTGGTACAAGGGTGACATCGCGGCTGGTCACGCCCTTCACAACACCAATGTACCACTCGTCTCCAGATACCCCAAAGGCGACCACATCACCAGTGTGGATGAGCTGCGCCGATGCCACTGCTTCCAACGTGGTCTCCAGGCTCTGTTCTTCCTTGCTGCAAGTGCCACCTACGGCAACAGAAGACATTCTACGTATATGCGTGCCTATTGATTCGTTTTCACTGCCAGAAAAAAAAGGGGGTAAAAAAGAATAGAAGCACTCTTAACAATCACGTCGGGATTTTTTTTTGAAGATTTTATCCAAAGTATATTTTTTACCAAACAATAAAAAGAAATAACCTAAGAAACAAAAATATAACTGTGCAGGCTCTTTGTCTTCAGCAGATATCAAAAAAAAAAGGGAAAAAAAGTGTATATATGTATATATAAAAATAGACTAATTTAAATTGCTGAGAATGAAAAGTAAAAGTATAATCAACTACTTCCAGGAAATATATAACTGCCTGCAAATATTTGTGTATGTGTGTATAAATGTGTTATGTATAACGACTAAAAAGCAACAACAACAACAATAATAATAATATGTAGCGTCTACTGGTGCGGCGTGACTTCATAAATGAAAAAGAAAAAGAAAAAAAGTAACAATGTAAAGTAAATGTGATAAAAAGCAATGTATATATATATATATATATAAATGTAACAAAAGTGATACATTGTGCAGTGAAAATTGTCTATTCAAGGCTACACTAGCATCAAGCGTTCTTTCTTTTTTCTTTTTTCACGAAAGAAAAAGACACCGAGGTGCTTTCCCTTTACGTACACTACTTTGTGCTGCTTTATTTTGCCATATATATATATATATGTGTGTGTGTATGTACTTTGTATGTGTAAATCGCATTTTTGGTCAAGCCCAATTTAACACAGATATGATATCAAGGAGAGAAATGATTAGTAGTAGTAGTGGTAATAGTAACAGTGGTCAAATAAGACGAAGATTTTCCTTTCCTTCCTTCACTCCTCTACTCACCGACTCACAACAATAGCGAAAAAGACAATAAACACAGAGGCCAAAAACAACAGCATCCGATGAGATTGACTCGATAGCCACTGTGGGAAGATCTCATCCTGAGCACCAGATGGGAACAACTCCAGTCCCGGTCTCTTCGCAATCCAAGAAGAAGGCTCAAGGGTTCCTTTGTGAAGAGATGCCTTCCTGGCCTCGTGGTACCGCTGCCGCTGCTGCTGCTGCTGTTCTCGCGCATTACCTCCTTCACTGTCCTCTTGCAAAGGCATCGGAAGAGTACTGATGATCACGTGCTGGGAGATATCGGTTGACACTACATCATTGCGCGTTGAAACAGCCACACAGGAGACTGGTTCTTTATGTAGCGCAGGAAAACGCGCCGCTTCCGCCTTGAGTAGAGAGGGTCGTAGTTTATCCAACTCATAAACGATCTTTTGAGTAACCTCTGCTTTCTTGTGTGAGGTACCACTGACATGAGCAAGACGCACCGAAGCTACCCAGCCTTCCACGGACCCAACTAACCAGCGAGTAGGAACGAACGCTCCGTAGATATTCTGCGGCCGTGACGTGCCATCTTGACTTGCCAGTGCAGAGTCCTGAATTCTCGAAAGGGACGTAATGCAGTCCTTGAGGATAGGGGAGGGATCAGCCACAAGACGCACGTGTAACTCAGGTGGAGCGTACATGCCACGACCGCTTTTACCGTTACCGTCAACATCCCCGCTGTTTGATGAGGAGGCAGACTTCCGCTTTAGCTTCAGCGACAACTGAACATCCAATTGGGTGAAGTACGACTGATTGCCAACCGAGTCGTAGGCCACAAGCAGTAGTGAGGCGAGCGGGGCTTTGTCAGCCACTACCGTTATCACTTCTGTTGCTGTTGTGGCCTGAATCGACTCCGCAGCAGATCGTCGGCCTTCTTGCCTTTGCTGCTGCAGTTGCAGAGAGGCAAGCGCCAAGGTGCGGCGGGCAGCCTCTTGAGCCTGTTCACCCACAACATTTTCAAGTCCAAAAACCCGAACAAGACGCATAGACGAACCCATAGGGGAAAAAGGCAGGTGCGCGTCCTTGCCAGTAAGCACTGCTCCCTCATGTATCTTGTAATGGCACTTGTCACGTGCATCGGACTGTCTTCCCTTCTCCTGCGCGTCTTCTTTCTCTTCCTCATATCCGCCATCCGCAGCTCCGCGGGCGCCACTTGAGGCAGCCCTTTCATCATCAGTATTACAACGATAGTTTCGACGCAAGCGGAAGGAGCCGACACGCAACGTTTTATCCTGCACCACCACTGCTATCAACGCGTACTCCAGCACCAAGGCAGTGTATTCAGCCCTATCTTCTTCGCCCATCACGACGCCAGCCCCGGCGGCGATGGAGCGGCTGCGTGCTCGGCTGTGGCTCCCGCTGCCGTGGCCTGCTGCACCTCGTGCCTTGGCATGCAAGATGTTAACACGGTTAGCGTGTAGATCATTGACACGAGCGGGCAGTGCCCACGAAGCGAGTGGTTCGGCGCCCTCTACAACATTGTCCACAGACGCACCTGAGGAAGAAAAAGAAGAAGAAGAATTACCACTAGTGCTGCTAGTAGTGGGAATGAGAGTCGCAAGATCATAGAGCAAGACGCCGTTCATGTCATGAGCGACGACTAGAGCATTATGCACAAGAGTAATGGGCTTCTTATCAGGGTTACGTGGATCATTCGGCACCTCAACGCGCGCCAACCGTCGCAGTTCGTAAGAAGACCCTCCGTTGGCCTTGCAAATACCAACGAGGGTGAAGGTGGCAACACTACTAAGCGCCACAAAGCCGATGAGAGAGCTCGCAAGCTGCGTATCTCCTGCTGCCGCCGCGGCATCTAACTTTGCATGTAAGCCAGTCCCACGCTCAGCGGCTAAGGGAAGAAAACTACTCGCGCACCACGGCACATCACCGCCAAGATCCAGTGCGTGCACAAAGCGCCACACAGGTGCCGTCTCTGATGCAGTGTTGTTGACGCTACTCACAGAATGGTTGCTCTTTCTTTTATTGATGCCATCATGCCCCGCTGCCGCCATAGAGGCGGATGCACCAGTGCTGATCTCAAGAAGGATCACTACATTTGCCATGCCGAAGCGTCTACCGCCACCACCGGCTGCGACAAGAATGTGGGTCTCACTAATCCACTCCGCGCAGTACACGGGTGATGGGAGCTGCAGCGTCTGCTCATTGATCCCAGCCGCTACCACATCAGCTGCGCTAAAATGCGTCTGTGACGGACGCGAAGAAGAGTACGTTGCCGCCGCCGCGGTGGTGGCAGTGGCTACTCTCTCTGCCCCTGTTTCTGTCCCTGTTGGTGCTGCCTTGTCTATCGGTACCTTTTCAGCTTCGGCGATTAGGCTGCTTGCTTCAGTCCTAGAAGGACTTCGCGTCGCTGCACTTGCCATTACAGATGACGGAGCAACGGCCACTACTGAATGCACTTGCGATGCAGATAC
Organism: Sergeia podlipaevii; assembly: GCA_030849805.1. Lineage (NCBI taxonomy): Eukaryota > Euglenozoa > Kinetoplastea > Trypanosomatida > Trypanosomatidae > Sergeia > Sergeia podlipaevii. The sequence continues at coordinate 18,671 of JASANZ010001976.1, read as the reverse complement.
TGGCACATCCTGTGTCATCGATGGCGGAATAGAGGACGCACTTGGGTCATGTTCTGCTGGTGCTGCTTGTGAAGGCACTGTAGGTACCGTCCCAGTTGTCTTTCCAAGCAGTCGTATGGCGGTAGTTGTCGCGCCTGCTGCTGTTGCTGCTGCAGTCATGTTTGAAGAGGGTGACGATGGTGCTACTTTACGCGCAAAAAGAGGCTGCGGCGCTGCAGTCTTCTTGGACCACATGGGAGGAGGCGGAGGCTGCGGCAAAGCAGACATAATGCACACAAAGAAGCACAGAGAAAGAGAAAAAAGAAAAAAGAAAAAAAAGAACAACAATACCGGAAAACACGACAAACAGCACAATATATTATTTTCACACACACACACACACACAAATAAATTGCTTGGTAGTTTGCTCGTTTACGATAAATCCGAAAGAAAAAAAAAGGAAAGGAATGATGTACTGGATAATAACCTTTCGCAAGACACTTACAATAATAATAATAATGAAGCACCTAAAGAAAAAAAAAAATGAATAGGTTTGGTGAATTTTAATCTAATGGAAAATGACAAACAAAAGATGAGATAATATACGCAATTTCTCTGGCAATTTGTGTGTTTTTGTTCTGCTGATATCTAGGAGGGTTGTACCTGCTACTAATTGTCCATGGTAAAAAATGTGCACATAAAAAGAAGAAAAAATAATAATAATAATAATAGTGAGTAGGGACATTTGAAGAAAAAAACAAACAAACGAAAAAAAAAATACCCGCAAATTAGAAAAGAGCCTTAAAGTCAATGCTCATTCATATAGCGCCAAACAACCGAGTATATACATATACTTAATTTTTGATAGGTACGAAGTCCCCACTCTCCTGGGGACACACATACATACACAGCAAACTAAAGAGCTCATCTTTCAAATCATATCCTTTCCTCTGTCTCTCCTTCTTTACAATCCCCCTCCCTCTTCTCTCTCCTCCCAACACACACTACAGGTGCGATTTCGTCAAAGATTTCTTTGCCGCCGCTGCGCAGTATGGGGAAGCAACAGCTTCATATTCCTGTGAAGCGAAGCTCCAGTTCAAGGCATGCCAGCAGCACTCTAGATAGACAGCCCGCTCTGTAGCTCCAAAGTCCCGCACGTACGCATGTTCCCATAAATCCACCGCAAGAAGAGGCACAAATCGTGAGAAGTCACGCACGACCTTGACGCGTGCAGCCCACACACTTTGCTCAACGGTCTTCTCGCTGCCACAAAGCAAAGAAGATGCAGAGCTGGAAGAGGCTAGAGTAGAGCTGTGTCGTGCGAGTACCGCCGCCGCAGGGCAGTATGAGCCTTGAGTAGCAAGCAGGTGCAGTGTGCCGCTTGATCGATCCAGCACCAGCCAGAGCCAGCCCACGCCTTGATGGGCCACACCAGTTTTCGCAAATGCAGTGTGTAGCTTCTCCATATCACCAAAGTCAGCTCGGATACGACGTGCCAGTTGTGAAGAGAGCCCGTCAGACTCCCTGCTGCTGCCGCCACTTGTTCTTCTGGCCGCTCGCTGAGGAGCAGACACAATAGGTGAAGGCACCACACCACCAGTAGGAGATAGCGACTTCCAGTAATAGCTATGATTCACAAGTTCTGCAGATAGACGAAACGCCTCAGAATCCACTGGTGCGGTGAGAAGAACAAGAAATGGATTACCGTGGCTAGAGTTGAGTGCCCGCCGCGACGCAGGGCACAAGATGGCAGGCGCGGACGTAGACGCTAAAACAGCAGCCGATGCTACTGAAGAAGAGGAGGCCGACGGTTGCGCTGCTGCCGTCATTAAAGATTGAAGATCCGCGGCAATCGAGACTTCGTAGGCGCGGTGCTGAAGCACGTTGGAGCGGGATATACCCTTGCTGACTAGACCATTTGACGGATAAGCAAGCGCGGGAGGAGCAAAGGTGTCCTTCTCTCTGGATTTGGATGTCATAATCTTTTTTTATTTGTATGTGCGTGTATGTATACGGCAAAAGCAAAATGCGCAAAAGAATATATATGGCAAGAAATGAAAGAGGAAGTGCATGCAACTGATACTATTTTTCTTTTTCTTGAGCTTGCCCCCTTAAGCATGTACAGATGGCTATCCAGTCACGCTCGACATATTCGAACAAAACGACGTGAAAACGCTACTATTTGAGAGTTTCAATTTAGTCCTGTAATATATATTCAACCGGTCAGTATGTGGACACACACCAAGAAGAAGCAACATCACCATCTCCTTAACACCACCACCACTATCTCCCTCTATCCATCACGCTGCTATCATGACTACCCCACCACACACAACAAGCAATATATAGCACCGTGGGAGAGAAAAGAAACTCAGTTAACACGCCAGCGATAGTTGAAACGATCATTGTGAATCTGCTTCATCGTAGCAATGTGCTTGGGCACCACATTTACAGTCGGAAGGCTCCGCACCTTGCGCTGCAGCCCAGTGAAGGTCTTCTCCCGTTCCACGGCGGTGTTTGCCATATACGGGTCACCTAAAGCTGCATTTACAGACGCCTGACCGTATTGTGTGACTAACTGCGCTTGATCCTCAAGCACCTTCATCGTCTTGAACTGCATAAAGGCAATGAAAGACTTCTGAAGTCTACGGTGCCACCTACGACGTAGCATCTCGCCCTCACGGAGTTTGCACTCAGTAGCGTTTGTCTTCTGCTGGTAGGAGCGAAACAGCTGAAAATGACGTTCACGCGTGCGGTGCACGTAATGCATCATGTTGCGATCCAGCATTGTAATAGGGACGTTATTCTTCACCTCTTCACGCATGGCGGTCCGGTTGTAAAAGTGACTGATGCCACCGTGAGCACCCTGCCACTTGCTATACTTCAGTGTACCCATGGCCTTGCGGTGATACAGCATGTACCCCCCAAGGGAGAGCTGGGTGCTGCGCAGCATTGTGCCTGTGAGTTTGTATTCTTCCCAATACTTTATAAGTTAACTAAGTGCACGACCACTGTAGCTGCTGCGCACACTCACAAATATATACACACACACCTGATCTGGCGTGGCTTCGTAAATTATCACCGGTGAAAAGAAGGAGGAAGAAGAAAAAAGTAAGCAAATTTGTAGTGAGGCGTTGCATGCCACTACAAGAAAGAGAAACAGAGGGCAGCATATCTACAAGTACATTAGAGGCAAAAAAAGAGAAAAGGCGTGTGTATCTTACTATTGTATTCTGAATAATAATAGTTATTACTATTTTTTTTTTTTTTTTGCAAATTCATTTTGTTGCTTACTTGAAATTGGTTAACAATAAACCTTCAACGAGTGCATTACCAAGAGCCTCCCTCCCCCCCGGCTTAGTAAAAAAAAAAAAAAAAAGCAAAGAAAAGAGAGGAGAAAGCAGACACACAGCGCACCAAATCTTCCTTGTCTCTTTCTACTGCCGGCGAAGTTCCACCACACAGCTCATGTAGTAGCTAACATTCTTCAGTGGGTCCATACCTTGGCTGTCTTCCACATCAACGGAAGTGCCAGGCGCCACTCCAGCTTCGAGCCCAGCCGCGTCATCAGGCAGCACTACTCCATACACAATTCCATAGTAGCTCGTCGAACTCGTCCAGCGGTTCTTGCAGAGCCACTCGACTGTAAAGGGAGGTAAGCCGGACTTGGAGGAAGAGGAGGTATGGTGCGCGGCGGAGGCAGATACCCCTTCGTCCTGTTGCAATTCCTGTTCCCTGACCGCGAGTGCGCAGGCTGCCGTTCTACGAGCATAAAGTGCGAGAGGGTCACGAAGCGGGTGATTGAACGTCTTTGACGCCATCGCTTCTGTTTCTTCACTGCTCCGTTCTGGCTTGACTGCATCCAAGTGGCCATCACTTCCACCATCAAGCTTGCCCATAAGTGCTTCTTCACGCTTGAGGCGACGCTCCCACAACGAGGTAAGGTACTCAGTGGTTTCCTTTACAAGGTAGAGCACCTCGTCTGCTTCACCAATGATGAACCCAAAGCCGCAATGCCGCATGGCCAAGCCGATGAGCTCCTCCTGCACAATGGCGTATTGCATTGGATCAGGCGTCTCAAACTGCGCCGGATCCAGTGAGTCTGGCGAGAGAAAGAGCAGGTACTGCTGCTGGTGTTGGCGGTGCTGCTGCTGCTGGTAGTGCATATACATAGAAGCAGGAGGTAGCACCGTCGAGGACGCAATGCCGCTACTACTACTACTACTGCCTCTGTAGTCGTGTTGTCGTTGATACTGTGGCTGCTGTTGGCTTCTGCGTATAGACCGCAGGAAAGGGGGTATACCGTAGAGCTCACCAGCTTGCAGGAGCGATCGCATCGCTAGCGCTCGTGGCATGTAGTGCGAGACGTACACCCCGTCTGAGAGCTGCAGCTGGCCCAGACGACCCATAGGACCCCACGAGTTCACATCAACCCCGCAGTCCCCGTTGGCGCGCTTGAGCAAAGCTTCAAGGAGAAGCGTCTCACATTGGTGCCGCAATGACACGCCAGGAAGCCCAATGAGGGCATCGCGTAATACCGCGCTGACAGAGGGAGGCACCAGATCGGCCTTGTCTTCGCCTCTTGCAGGCGCCTTTGTCTTCCGTGAACTGCGGAGAGCCTCTAACGCTTTCAGCTCCTGCAGCACCTGTGGGGAATGAGAGAAAAGAAGATGAGAGAGCGCCTCAGCAGAAGAGCACTGGCGCACCGCCGGGGCTAGCACCCCATAGGTAACTCTCAGTCGCCATAGCCGACGGACGCTCTCCAGACGATCTGCTACCGCGCTCAGAGAGACAGGTGCTGGAACCCAAGCATCAAGATCATCTCCCTCTCTGCTTAGCAGTTGTCCTTGCTTGTGATCTCTATACGTGTCCAATGCGACTAGTGGCGCACTACGTGGGGGGATGGCGGCCTCGCTCAAGAACGCCAGTGCCACTGCTGCTTTCCAGTGTGATGCACGCACCCAGTGCAGTTGGGCACCAGCAGCAACAGCACTGCCGCCCTCTTTCTCCCCTTCTGCTTTCTTGTCCGCAGTCGCACCAGCAGGAGAGGCCACAATGAGCGCCTTCAAGTCTAGCAATGCCTGAAGGGCGGTGCGGAAACGATCCTCACCAATAGAAAATAAAGGCATCGGGGCTCGTGATCCACCAGCACTGCTGCCGGTGCTACAACTACAACTGTCGTAATCGACACCGTTCGACTCTGCTGCCGCCGCAGCGGCTGAGGTTACCGCACAGGCATCGCAGCTAGAGAGAGAAGTCACCAAATTGTCTATGCTTGCACAGCGATGCCAGAACTTTCCCTCCATGTCTGCTTTCTCAAGCCGCACTTGAGTATCCTTCCTCGAATGTAACGACGAGGTCGTGACGCCGCTCTCCGGCACGCCTACCCCTCGTCTGGCCTGGCTACCCGATGCAGCAGTCGACATGTGTGGTGCCAGCAAGTGCGCCGTGTGAGCAGTCGATTCACGTTGCTCATGCAGGTGTGACGATTGTTGCTGTTGCTGTTGCTGCCCACGGCGCCGTGGCGGCTTGCGATAGATTAAAGACACGTCTGGCACTTCATCCAGCACGCTTTTGTTACCCCTGATCTCACTGTTGAACTGATCGGTGGCAAGGGCACGCCGACTACTACGTGTGGAGACTTCTGAAGCACTATCGTTATTATATGGCCTCTTCACAGCGGCACTACCAGAGTCTTTGTGCGCAGCCATCTTTCTTCCTCTTGCCATTGTGTGTGCACAGAAAAGAAAGTTTCTATTTGTTTTTGTATATATATATATCTAGATATTGGTGATAGTGAGATTTGCCGACAATTATTGCCCAACTTATCTGTGCCCAAGCTCCTCTTGACTCCTATTTTCCCTTTCAATATGAAAAAGAAGCCTATACCACCTGTTTCGTTTTGAGGCTAACGAATTGTGCATGTAATATATAAGAAAAAAAAATGTTCAAAGGGAGAAACAAGGGGGAGTTTCTTGTTGTTAAATGCTGAGTACATTGGAAGTTGCATCTTTCACTTTTCCTTTTGCTGTTCCTTCTCTGCTTTCAAAAAGCGACATATCTATATATTTAAGCAGTTTAATGTTCATATTGTATTGTACACAGGGAGGCTTGTAGCGCTCTTCTTCTACCTCTTCCTCCCTCTTCCACTCGCTTTTCGCCGGCTATCTCTCTAACAATGACAGAACCTCTCCTTCATTTCTTCCATCATCAGCTCACTTGCGCTATCCTGGGGTGGAGCAGTAGGACTGCTCCACTGGTAGGCAATGACAGCCTCCTCGCCTTTCTTCCTGCCCCCTTCACTTGCTTCCTCTTCGCTCTCCTCACATAAAGTTCCATTGGGCGAACGGCTAGGAGAAGGTGAATGTTCTTCTCCCTTGGCACTGACAGTGGCAGCAGCAGCCGCCATTGCTTGACTTCTTCTCTCTCGCTCCTCTTCCGCTGCTCGTTGCTCTCGCAATACAGCGCGTCGCTCCTCACGCTGCCTAATCTCTAGCGCCACAAGGGGCTTTGTGCACCGCCGATACATGTGCAGTACATCTAGTTCTATATGCAAACTTCGTGCCATCTCTAATAGCGTTTGAGCATCATAGAGTAAGGAGCAGGCCTCTTGGAGAGCAACCATGAGTGCCCCTGCCTCATCATGCGATAAGATAAGGTCTTCATGGTACTTGAGTGTGGCAAGAACGATCTCTAGATGCCCAGAAGTGCGCTGCTGACTTCTGTAGTCAGACTTGCCCGAGCCTTCGAGCAGTACGTACTCCCACACACGCAATACGGTCTCAAAGGGGAATGCGTTCACAAACAACGACATGACCCATGCTGGGAAGAGCGCTTCCACCTCAAATTCTATAGCACGGAACTTGTCCGCGATGCGGGGAAGCCGTTCCTTGACGAGGTCGCACAGGATTTGCTGGTCTACCTTGGCGCCAATGAGAGTCTCACTGTAAAAATCATTGGGCAACAATACCTCAAGTACATGCACGAGCATCCAGAAGCACCGCTCTTCGTCATCAAATACAAGCAGGAGAAAGCCAGCAAGGTAGTTGAAGGACTGACAGTAGCAGAGCAGTGGATTGCGCCAGCACAGCGCATGCAGGACATTCTTGAGCTTGTACAGCCCGACGTCGCCCGAGGGGCTGAAGTATGGATGACCTGGGAAGGTTCGAGTGAGGTCGGCCTCTATGGCACGGCCGTAGTCCCCTTGCACATAGCCATGCTTGCGCAGGAGCGCGCGGCAGAGATATTCGTTTTCATCAATGCGCAGAGCAACCCCAGTGAGGGTAAGCCACAGAACCCCCCGCAGATGAGCTGGGATTCCGTGCCGGCGAACACCTTTGCGGAGTAGATCAATGGTTGCGGGGGACGCGCTAGCCAGCAGAGACACCCCTACGCAGGCCTTGTGCCAGTACTCTTCCCTCTTGCGCTCAAGTATTTCAAGTTTGGGACGCGCCTCGGCCTCTGCAGCTCGCACCGCTTCGCTACGTGAGGGAGGGAAGCCGAGTCGTGGCTCAAGTGACCAGTCGCGCGCACTGAATACCGCAGTAATGGGCCAGGGCACGGGGTGATCGCTAGAGGGATCCTTCACTCCTCTTTCTTGAAACGCCTCACTGCTCAAGAAGAGATCATCGTGAGCATTTTTATTAGAGGCTCCCACCTCCACAACGCTTTGAGCACTATTGCGTACGCCGTCCTTCTTAGCGAGTGGGGTTACCAAGGGTGAAGAAGTGGGCGTGCCTTCCTGAGTGGACCTCGGCGTGGAAGATGAAACAAAGAGGGGATGGTCTGCTGGCTTCACAGACACACCTCTATCTGTCCCGACAAAGGTGACACTGCCACCACGATATGGATCCTGCATCCCACTGTCCATACTTAAAACTAGACACAAAAGGTGATGAAGATGCACTTGCTTCTCTCCTTCTCCTCCTCTCTATGTGACAGCTACTTTTATTTTATTTTTCTGTACTTGAGTAATAAAACAGCAGAGAGACAGAAAAAAGGGTAAAACAAAAATTACAAATTGGAGAGGGAGGGAGGGAGGGGAGGGGGGCTCAATCACTTCCGCGCTCGATTACCTCATCGTCGAACAGTTCTCATCACTGTCTATTGCATTATCTTTCATATTGTTACTTATGTGAAACAGCAACAGAAAAAAAAATGATATATATATATATATACCTGAAAGCTGCTTAACCAAAGAAGGACGCAGATTTTCTAACGGAATTACTGTGAAGAAGAAAAACAATAGATGTCGCGCGGCGCCACCAGTACTTCCCCAGCAGTCAAGTCCTTCGTCGCTGTGAGTGCCCAATACGTGTACCCCTCTTCCTTTTTGCGTAGATACTGCCGTGCGCCAACCAACGGTGACTCACTCATCAGCTTGGCAGTATCCTTCACTGTGCACGCGCGCAAGGTAACGTTGCACTGCCTTCCTTCATGTTCTGAGGATGGCTGCTGGGAGGATGCAATCATGACATCCATAAGAGGGACAAGGCACAGTGAAGGCCTTTGCGCCTCCTTCCCTTCCAGCTGTTGCTGTTGTTGGGAATCCTGGAATCCGTGCCTGCGCAGGTGGGATGTACGCACGTACTGTAACGCTGCGGCAAGAACTTCCGGTGGCGCAGTGACATACTTTTCAGAAAAGATATCATGAAGTGTAGCCGCCGTCGCAGCACCGCTGCTTATGGGGACCGCCTCGTGAACTTGAGCGCTCGCTGACAACGCGAGAGTACTGCGCACGCGATATGAGAACCAACAATCAGCATGGGTAAAGCAGCGCAGGGAGAGGCAGTAGGCAGCAAAGATCACATCAAGCTCCTCACCGGCAGCATCTCCCAATAACTCCACCATATCTGCAGCCGGTGGCACAAGGCCATCCACGTCAAGGTCCACCATCGCGCTAACCGTCCAGAGAGCATTGTCAGGAAACAGGGCTAGAACGCGATCGCATGGTATAGCCTCTGTACTAGCAACCACTTCTGCAGTCAATAGCGAAGAGCAACAGTCTTGCAGGCGAAGTTTCAGCGCTCTCGAGATTCCAACTCCAAAAGGCCTCAGCGCTGGGAGAAGACTGGTCGTTATCACAGAAACCATTGCAAACAGTATTCGCTAGGCAAAGAGGGGAAAAGAGAAAGAACTAGAAGAGTAAGGAGATTCCGGGGCTGCACTTAGACCAGTGTCAAGCCTCTTATCACTTTACATAAGCAGTTAGTGCACTTCTGTTTATATATATTTATGAAGTAGAAAGAGAAAAATGAAAGAATATCAATATGCATATATATATTTATAGGCCACGCATGATTTCAACAACACATTCTCACTTAAAAATGATAATAATAATAATATGTAAGTTGTGCAAATACAGAAGAGAAAAAATCATCCCGGCCTCTATCGTCAATGACGTTCATTTTTTTTTTTTCTATTTCCTCCTTTCACTACGCTAATCAGAACACGGAGGCTTTAGTTGGCAGAATCTACACGCTAGCCGCTGTATATTTCCAACACATACGAATTGTGTATAAACGGATACAGTACTGAAGAGCATCGTTGAAGCAAAAAAACAAAAAAAAACATATATTTAAAAGCAAATAAGTAATAAATATAGTTCATCGCAACATGAATGCACGCTTTGAGGAAGGAGCAAGCATAACAAGCTCCCTTTCATCCCATTTTTTTTTTTTGCGGTTGTGCGAAGAAAACGACGACATATTTGCCCCCTCCCCCCCCCCCAAGAGCGTGTCAGCCAGCAACGCCGTCGAAGAGTCCTTCTTTTCCTGTTGTTGTTGTCGTTGGGCGTCAAAACATCTTACAGCATTGATAGGAAAATGAAGTGCACATAAGATAAATCGTTCAAGGGGAATTAGAAGCTAAACATACAGGAGATAGATAGATAATGATAATAAAAATAGCGCATTGGACGATAACCCAATGAATAATGGAACAACGATACGACGCCACAGTGACGCGACGGACAAAAAAAAAACGGTCACGCATCGAACGCCTTCCTTCTCCTCCTCATTCATCTTTCTTAGAACGCCGAGGAGTACAGCAGATAAAGACCGATGCAGATGGCGATAACAAGCACAACGACCATGCCCACCTGAGCCGCCATATGGGCACCCTCAGCCCACATCGTTCTTCGTGTCGCCATTTTTGTCTTTAAAATCTTCGCAGTTGAAAACTGTTTCATTGTGAAGCGCAATCTTTCCCCTTCTCCGTTCAATATTATGTACTCTCCATCATACTGTGCGTGGCAGGTATCTGGTGCGTCTACCATCACACAGCGACCCTGACCAATGCTGGTACCATGGCATATGCCCATACGCACGAAGGCCAAATGCCATATACCGCTGAGGCTGATCACCTCCACATGGCCATCGCGAATGGAAGGGTTTGTAAGGCCATCCTCAGAGCGCTTCGTGGCCGTATCTGGATCCCATAACTGAGAGCCTCCTGCGTACGTTAGCACATTGCTCACAACGAGGGCCTTTGTATTTGCGGGAATAGCAACAGGTTTGCCATCGATGCACAGCGTCACATCTGGCCACAGCACTCCTTCTGTGAAGAGCGCGCGTGCGGCAAAGTAGGCGTACCACAATTTCACGATTGGCCTGGTGACGAAGAGATGCGGATGCTTTTTGCGAAACGCATCGAGACGTCCAGCGACGGCGGCATCAAAACCTATTGAAAAGTAGTTGTTCATCACATGGGAACTCAACATAGCACCTCCGATAGCACCAGACTTTGCATTTCGCCCTAAAATCGACATGGACAGCATATACCTGTCAACTGTCGTGACGCGAGCACTTCGGTAGCGCTTGAGCATGCGCTGGAAGCTCCACTCTCCAAATACTACCCATCTGGCAAACCCAGTTCCCATACCCATGGTCACGCTAAGATCGTTACCTGTGCCTAGCGGAAAAGGAGCAATTACCCCCTTGTCCATGGCAAGCTTATGGGCGTCTTGCAGATCCTTCACTACGTCCATAATGAAGCTGATCGTGCCATCGCCGCCCGCTACCACGATAACATCCGGCTTGTGCAAAGTGAAAAATGTACCCGCCACCTGCGCAGGAGAGTGCTTAACATCATCATGATTAAATAGAATAAGAACATTATCCTCTCCATACTCCTTGCAGAGTCGCTTCAACACATAGTGAGCCGCCCTCTTTCCACCGCTCTTCAGGTTGATACAGGCAACCACTGAACGCCCGCAGCTTTGAGACATTTCACAAGGCTGGCAGGCAATACTAGAAACACGATTGCACGTGGGTGTATACAAATGTACGTACAAGCAAAAGGAAAAAGAAAACTATTTGCTTTTTGCTGCTGCTCTTGTTGTTGTTGTTGTTGTTGCTGTTTCTGCACAAGAAGGAGTATAATTTTTTGACTACAAAGCAACAGGATTAATCAAATGAACACGTTGGACGAAACGGCGATTAGTGACACCCAGACAAAAAAGAAGAAAGAGGACACACACACGAAAAAAAAGCAACAAAAATATAGTGGTATGAAATCGAAAAAAAAAAGCAGTTAGTAGTACTCTATTTCTATATTCTAAAAAGCGAATGTGTTCAATGTATATAGACTTGTGTGTGCGATGATGAGAATGCTCGTCGTTGTGGTTGCTTGCAGCTTAGGGGGAAGGAAAGAAAAAAAAATGGGTGCAAAAGAAGAGAGAAATGGTAACTGAAACAATTCAAAAAGATGTGATAAACATATTCACACATGTAGGCGGAAAAGCAAAAAAGAGATGAACGCGCCACGAATATAAAGGCACATTGATCCCAAGCATGACCGCACAGGTCTTAAATTAATGTTCTACGCATTATTTATTTATTTATATATCTCTGTGGGTGCAAAACGAAGCAAATAGCAAATGCATATAGCAAGGATAAGTCTCGAGCAACATACGATACAAGTAGGGAAGAAACTGAGAATATCTGACGTGAATAACAAAAACAAACAAGAAAACATACACACCCTCCCCTTTCTGCTAAAAAATAGCACAAGAAATAAGAAATAAAATAGTGATTGCCAGTAGGAGAAGGAAATGTGTGTGTGTGTGTGTGTGTGTGTGTGTGTGTGTGTGTGTGTGGATAGCGCTCATGATGAAGCGGCTTCGTTCATAATGATGAGTTGCTCCACTGGCTTTGGCGATGTTGAAGCCACCTCAAACACTTGTAGTACGCCAGCGGCACTACCAGTATTACCCGCAGTAGAGGCACCGGTAGTGCGGGCCTGAGCAACGCACACCGCTTTTCCATCCAGAAGAAAACTGAGGCGGTAGCACCATCCATGCGCTGGCAGTTGCTCCGCCAATCCGCCTATCGCAGCAGCAGCAGCAAGAGCAGCTTCTGAGTGTTCCGTAAAACCTTGAGTACGGTATTGTTGTTGTATCAGTTGGTGAAGCGGCTGCACCGTCTTTTTGCGAACAGCACGTGGCTTATCCATAACGTTCTGAATGTGACGCCGAGGGTCTTGCTGCTGTTGGTGGTGTAGCTTCTTCTCTTTCTTCTGGCTATGCTGGCCGGTTTCTGCAGATGCTGCCGCCACATGTGGTTGTGGGACTGCATGATCATCATGGAAGATGTGCAGAGTGCCCCGATCGCTCAGTGCGGCTGCAGTAGCGCCGGTACTATCCAGTGCAAGGGCATAGATAGACACGGCTCTCTTGCCCCGCTGGAACTCCACCAGCAGAGCTCCAGTGAAAGAATCAAACAGTTTGACGGTAGTTCCCAGCGCAGAGGCAGTGGCCAGCACAGATCCGTTCTGGTTAAGGGCGAGTGCGGCGATGCCATGATTATGGGCGGCTATAGAGATAGATGACTGCGATATAATGGCCGTCTTGATGGTCGCATCCTTCTCTCTTTCCTTCGCCTTCTGCTCCGCGTCGTCAGCTATCGCAGCAGCAACGCCTCCGCCGGCGCTGAAGGGAGACTGAGTGCGCAAGGGTGATGAAGCCACAGCCTCAACAGGAAAATGAATAGATAGCACAAGTACATCGCCTCTACCGCTGCTGCTAGTTCCGCCCATGTTAGTATGGGGAAACGCAATACGATAGGTGGTTCGAGATGAAGCCCCTTGAATGTTTGGCAGAGGAGTCTGCGATAGCGCAAGAATGCCACTTGGGTTTAATGGTGTGTACATGCTCTGCTGCCTAATGTGCTGAAGCGTCTGAAGGTCCACAACGTGAAAGCAATCTGACATGCCGACCACTAGCATCCGTGAATTTGCCAGTAGTGTCTCTACAACCGCACCGCTGAAGTAAAGTTCCGCCATGTATTCACCAGTGATGGCATCGAACAAGTACACGTAGCGCTTTCCTCCCTCATCTGTCTCACTGCTTGATCGCAGTGGCGCGGCAGCGGCAGCAGCGTTCACATTCACTCCTTCACTGCTAGTGCCACCGTTGCCAGCGCGGACATAGGCATCGTGAAAAACCACTGCTATAAGAGGCATATCCCCTGCCATTGCAACTGTGTGCACCCTCGCAGCATGCCATAGCCCACCGCTGCCGTTGTTTTCCGTGATGAAGGGGGAAGACGACGACGTAGTCGTGTGTGCAGGAGCGCTAATATCGCACAGATGTATGCAGTAGGGAGAGGACATCCCCAAGTGATTACGTGTCGGAGGCTCAATGTTCAAGACCTTCAGACCTTGCATAGTACCCGCCAAAAACAAACTTCCATCGGCGCTAAACGAGCAAGATGGTGCGACACATCCAGGGCTGACACGAGACGCTGTTCCTTGCTTGCGCTTTGAGGCGTGATGATGCTGTCGAGATCGCATTATGCGCTCTTCTTCTTCTCTTTATGTATCTGTATGCCTTCTCTTTCCTTTCGGAACTCCTCCCCCGAGTATACGTTCTACGGCTAACGTCTCTTCAAAGAAATCGCGTACGAAGAAAGAAGAGCCCACTATGCTGTATTGCGTTGTATGTATGATTGCTTTTTTTTTTCTGTTCTGATTGTTCAACTTCACTGCACTGAGTTTCAGAGTCAAAAAAGAGAAGAGGATTGTGCAACGCACATGAACACGTGAAAAAAAAAACGCATGTAGGGGAATGACGTAACGCAAGAGAATTATGGATATGCATGTACAGACACAAAGTTGGGAAGACATATCCCTCTTTCTGCCAGTGTTTCCTCCTTCTCTTCCTCAGCACGCCCATGCAATTGTTTCAGTCATATATATTTTTTCGTGTGTGTTGAAGTATATATATAATCTATGATGCGGTAAGCCGCGGTGATGATAGTGATGATGAGGCGGCACAGCCCGCGCCCCAGTGCCCTATAGCAGTGCCCTTCGAATGACAGAAAGTGACCAAACACAACAAAACAAACAGATGTTATATATAAATATAAATATAAACAGATATATATATTTGAAAAAAAAAGAGGTAATTTGGCTTGCTGCTCTATCACTTAGCTGTGTACGTGCATGATGCTACCCTCTAGCAATTTGATGCGGTGTAGCTCTCGGAGGTGGGGGGAGGTGAGTGACGCATTTGATTTATATGCATCACTCTCCTCCGTTTGTCTGTCATGAGATCCCCTTGCCTATTTTGCTACAGAAGACGATGCTGAGGATGAGTCTGCAGTGTTGTACACCAGTAGCGCTCTGGTGACTGGCGAGATGGTTGTAATCTCATCTACACCACCAAGGCAAACAGCCATATCAAAGGCTTCTCGCAGCACGTAGGTCTTGTTTCCGTTTGACACTTGCACCGCCCCATCATGTAACCACACAAGAACATCGCGACCAGCCACAGCGGCCCTCACAGCTGCGTACTTCGAATCTGAAAGAGCAAAGCCGTCACCAACAATGATAACCTGAAATTCACTGCCACCGCCCATTGCGCATGCCGCTGTATGCTGCACGGGCCCTGTCTTACTGCCCGCTCCGTTTCCTTGCTGTGAACAAAACTGAGGTGGCGCAGGGGGACGACACACTGTTTGTATATCCGCTTCATATGGAGCTGCCGCAGCACATGTTTCACTCTCTGGGACTCCAGTGCGGTGCGCATCACTGGACATGAACGCTTCCATAACGGGCTTGAGATCCCTTGAAAGATCAGTCACGGGTAAGAAACGGCGCCACAGCACCGTATCGTTGTTTTCGCCTGTATAGTAGCAAAGCCCATCGAGCTCGCCAGAAAACCTCGCACGCTCCACGACAACACCGAGGGTGTGCGCCATGCGCTGTGGGGAGTGTGGAATGCGGCGTGGAAGAAGAAAGATCTCCCCTTCTCTGATGGGAATGTCTTTAGGTGCTCCTTGTTCCATCACTTTTAAAACCATATCACCGCGAAGTTGATAAAAAAGTTCCTCACCGCGGTTGTAATGGTAGTCCGTGCGCTGGTTGGGACCGCCAATGAGCATTACCCGCAGCGATCCGACGTTGCAAAGCATTGTATTACAAACGGGTGCACGCAGTTCATGTGCCTTCTCCTCAGCCATACGCAGCACATTGAAGCACAGCATGCTTCTTGATTCAACGGCATTTGTAGAATCACGAGACATCGAAAGCAAAGGCAAAAAAAAAACAGGACAAATAGAGGCGACAAGTAGATAGATGGGAAAAAATATTCTCAGTTCCTGATGGCAATGCCAACAATTTTTAAAAAGGGGGAAATTATCAAAGGAAAGGTTTAGGTATAGATCTCACGTAACGATAACGTATATTATGAAACCTAGTAACCTTAAACAATATGAATCGGTTCGAAAAAAAAAAGACGTGATATATATTTAAATTCAGTGTGGACGCGTTGAAAAAAGCCGCTCAAATAGCAAAACTAGTGAAAAATTCTGACTGTGTACCTTTCAAAGCGCACTCCTCGCGCCTAAGTCAAAAAACTACTTCTACCTACGCTGCTAAACAAAATTAATCAATAAATAGAGAAAGAGAAAAATGTCATGGAAATGCAAGTAAAAAGTGTTTGAAAATAATTGAAAGAAGAGTGCGCATTTGGGAAAATGCAGCACTTCCTTTTTTTATCTTGTGTATCTAAAAGAATATTTATTCTTCCTTTTCCTTGTTGTTGTTCGTTTAATCGTCGTCGTATGTTTGGGGTAGAAACATCCCCCTCATTGTTTACAAAAATAAAAGAGGAGCCCAACATAGGCAAAGATCAGACCTTATCGAGAACGAGACTGCTTAGCTATCCTCTCTTTCTTTTTTCAAAGCTTTGGCGGGTTCTCAAAGAGCATATTCGCCGCCCTGTCAAGACTACGACGGCATTGATAAAAGGCGATTTTGCATTGATCATAAGTGAAGCCCAACTGCACAAGCTCCTGGATCTTCTTCTCGTCCTCCTCGGATGGCGCGAAGTCAAGAATGCGCTTGCGCTCATCTTCCTCGTTACCACCCAAGAACCCAAGGCCGCCTTCGCCATCGGGGGCGTCGGGGTTGGCTTCACCCCCCTCAATATCCAGCAAACCCTCAGGGAGCTCACCGCCACCCAAGTAGGACAGAAGCATCTCACTCATCGCCTGCTCCGTCTCCTCGTCCATCTCTTCGTCATAGTCACCCACAAACTCGGCTTCAGCATCACGCTCCTCCTGCAAGGTGCGCACCAGGTGCTCATTGTTGACAAGATCAATAAACGCCTCTTGCTGGGCAGAGATGAGTTGAAATAACGATGGGTCCTCTCGCTGAATGCGCTGCATCACCGCGGCGGGATCGGCAAGAAATTGCTCACGCATCTCAACTAAGTTTGGCACCACCTCCAGCAGTCGCCCATACAGCTCGCCAGCCCCATTGTTCGCTGCCAGTGCGGCAAGTGCTGCATCACCCTCACCAAGGTCATCGTCCGCGCTATCGTTTTCAACGTCGCCAATATCATCGGGGAGGCTTGCGTCATGATACTCATGATCCTCCTCCTCCTCCTCGTGCTCGGAGCCTTCGCCTTCCTGATCTCCAGCAGCATCAGCTCCATCAAGGCGTGACGACTTAAGGAGGGGCTGGTCATCTGCCTCAGAAGAAGGACGCACATTCGTAACGGCAGCACTAGAGCAGCCTGTTGCTGCTGCTGTTGCTGTGCTTGGGTGTGCATGCTTCGATATGAGTGTCACCTCGCACCCGTCCTGCAGCCCACACTCCGTCAACAGTTTCTTCTCATCTGTAAGGTCCACGGAGCTGTCGGCGGCCACCATGCGGAAACCATAGACGTTGATACGAAAGCTGACTGCAGCCGCTGCACGCAGGTTCTGCAGAGTCGCCTTTGGGTTGTTCACCTCGATCTCTTTGATCATCGCATCTGCCTCGGGGATCTCGCTGGAAGTGACGCTCGAAACAAGGCACTTCACTACGAACTTCATTCTTTTCCGCCGCTGTCTCGTCGGAGTTTTTTTTCTTTTTTTCTTTGCGCGATGGGAAAACTGTGAGGTAACTCGCACGCACAAGTAGTAACTCGATGTGTGCGCTTTTGCCTTTTTTTTCTCTCTATTGAAGAGTTTCACTCACTTATATGGACTGTTGTTAGCCTCTATTTCAATTTTTAAAAAATTGAATTTCTTCCGCGCGCACGCCACCACTACGACCTGCGCTTACAACTGAAATAATGAAAGAAAATGCAACACCGAGAAGAAATTGTAGATTAAAAGAAATATAAATCAACAGAAAGGGGTGTACTAAAAATATATATATGAAGTGAACAGTATATCATACTTTCATTTTTCTTTTGAGTATTTTTGTTGTTGTTTAAAGTGTACACTGAAATAATAATAATAATAATGAAAAGAGAGTCTAAAACAACAACATCAACATCACCATGCAACTGCGTTCAACGTGGAAGACACTCCACAAAGTCATCGTGCCGGGAAGAAAATGGACACTCTGAAGTGCCTGGCGCTCCCCACACGCTCACTGACAACGTGGTGCCGCTCCATACACCCGCATCCGCGCACAGACGTGCCATCTCCTCATCCGCCCACTCCGGGTTGTTCAGTGGAGGACACTCACGCACAAATGTGGCAGGTTCCATGAAGACGCTATGGAGAGGATCACTATTGCAGCAAGTACTGCTATTACTGTCACTACTAGTGCTGCTGCTGCCACTGATACTGTCAATGCTGCTGCTACTGCTGCTCCTTGCTCTTCTTTTGGTGCCAATGGCGACCCCGCGCTGAGCACCAAGACGCTCAATCAGCTTAGTATTTACCTCAAGGATGCTGGTATGCATTATGTATTTTTGTATCTGTGAACAGTGTGTATGTGTGTGTGTGTGTATGCTTTCTTGTATAATAAGTGGGACTGGTATAAGGAGCAATAAAAAGAGAGAGAAAAAAAAAGTATGCAAAATTACAAGGCATTCTAGCCGTGCATCATTGTTTTTTAAAAACGAGGTTGTATTTATGGTACGAGATGGTGTCCTCACGATTCCAAAGGAGAGGGGGCATTGCTAGTAAGTTTACCTTTTCTCCTTTTTTGCTAGGGGATTGTGGAGCCATGTTGTCTCCAATAAAGCAATAAAACAAAGCACAATTAAATCTAAATATGATCAGCAGAAATATCGCCTAGACAAGAGTGGTGGTTACACAATCAAGCGCACACACAAAAAGAAGGAAATAAAAAAAAAAAGCAATTGTAGATTTTCATATTCTTCCTTTCCCAGTCAAGGATCCTGAACAATCATCCCTCAAACTCATGACTGAACATAGTAGAAAAAAAAGTGGTGGGGAGGGGGGGGG
>JASANZ010001975.1:0-28586 GCA_030849805.1 Sergeia podlipaevii | reverse complement strand
AGACTATGATGGGTGTTGTCGCTCTTTTTCCTTTTAACCCACTATAACGGCGTATATGAATATTTATATACGTAAGCCAAAATAGCATCTCAAATATATACATGACAAGCTTAATATATGGCATCACACAAAGTAGATGAGCTTGAACGCTATACATCTTTGTTGACGTTGTATTTGGGCAGTATGTGTTGTCTCTTGAATTGCATTGTATGTGATTGAAAGAGAGAGAGAGCACGTTTTTTGAGTAGGTTGCGATCGGAATGTACAACTTGTATTTCTGTGATGTCCCTTTGAAAAAATCAACTTTTTTACTTTCTCTCATGACTCCTTATCACTCTTCTTGTCGTTGCTCATTTTGTGTGTCTATAAGCTTGCAGTACGCAGACTCACATTTAATAGAAGGATTGACTTTTATTTTTCTATATTGCCTTATTGCTATATTATTCTTATTAGTTTTTTTATCTACAGAGAGAGAGAGAGAGAGCCACCACAGAATGTGGAGAAGCGCCGTCTGCAGCTCCGTTGCTGTGGCTTTCCTTGCTTACGCCAATGTAAGCAGCAACGATGTGCGTTTACTCAAGTTATGTACGACTGGTGCCCCCGGGATGTGTTGTCAAAGCGCTTTCTTGTCCGTGGCATCTCGGGCATATATAACCACCACTGTCTCATTGTATCCATCCTGGGCACAGAACAATATGCGGCCCTGGATGTGTATCAAGCCCGAATGCCATGCCATTAACAAGGGCAAAAGCTTACAGTGCAGTGCGTGTGGCGAGGAGAAACCGGTGCTGCGCGGATGGAAATGCGTTGCATGTGGCACACGCAACCACAATGGAGTGAGGCAATGCAAGGAGTGCAAGAAGCCAGGTAGCGCAAGCTCGGAGTTCTGGATGTGTGCGGTATGCGACGAGAACAATCGCATTGATGAACTTGACGACAACAGCGTGTGTGGCTTCTGCGGCTACGACATGGCGCCACACTTGCATTCTGAGGAGGAGGTGATCCGTCACGCGCAGGAACGCGAGATGGATCTGCAGAGGCAACAAGAGACTTTCGACTCAATCTCCCCACGGGAAGCCGAGGCTCAATTCGGTAGCGAACTCGCAGGCGTGGAGCAGCAAATCCCCGGCGCTCTTCGCCGTCCAGTCGCGCCATCATCATCGTTATCGCATAAGCGAGTGAAGCTGCGCAATATTGACATAAAACCATTCGTACTTACCACGATGACATCGCGCCATACTTCGATTAGAGAGAAGCGCAAGTCACCAGTCTATGAAGCCATCAAGGCGAGCGAGCGGCCGCCCGGGCCTCCCGGCTTTGACTGGATGTGTCGTGTGGCCACGTGCGGGCACATAAATCCAGGAGATGAGGAGGCGTGCATGCAGTGCGGGGCGAGTATATCCCCCACAGAATGGGAGTGCCCTCAGTGTGCAGCACTCAACCATCTCTCCCGCTCGCGTTGCTTCAGCTGCCGCAACCCAATACCTGTGTCGTGGGCGTGTGTGGAGTGCAACACCAGCACCAGCATCTACGATAAAAAGTGTCGCAACTGCAGGGTGGAGCGGCTTGCTGCTGAGCCGCGCTTAGGGCATGAAGTGGCACCACCAGGCGAGGGTTTTCACTATCATCCAAAGGCCGCTGATTGGTACTGTGAGTCTTGTAACGCGCTCAACTTTGCGAAGAGATCGGAATGCTTTCAGTGCTCCGCCAAGCGGCCGCAAGGGAAGCAACAGTTGAGGTCCGCGGCGGACCAAGCTCAGTACTCGCCTAGCAACAGTAGCAGCAGCGATGGTGCGCCGCAGAGCAACCGTCGCCCTGGCGGCAGCAGCAGCAACAACAACTGGACGTGTCGCAAATGCAACGCTAGCAATTTCCGAACGCGCCGCACGTGCTGGCAGTGCCACGGTGAGTGTGAGGAGGAAGCACCGTGGTCAGCTGATGGGATAGACGCGCCGCATTTCAACAAGGAAGGCTTCCAGGACGATGCGGGAGGCCGCTCTTCTGAGGGTGTGCTGAGCTCTACTTACAAGCCTGGAAACTGGACGTGTGCGAAATGTCTTTCGGATAACTTCCGCAATCGCAATGAGTGCTACAAGTGTGGTGCCCCAAAGTCATCTGTGACCGCGGCACGTCGTGCTACAGTACGCAAACCTGTCAAGCTATAAGTGGTAAAGTGACTGTCCGTTGATGATTCTTTTTGTTGTTGTTGTTGTTGTTTTGTTCGACTGATTGTATGGCTGCCTCCTCACAAGAACACAAATCAAATGCACACAAGACATATGTTGACGTTCTTGCTGTTATTTACATCTTCTCCTTCATCAGCATTGTTTTCTTATTCAAAAAGGGTGGGGGGCATTGGATACATAAAGTTTTCCATAATTCGATGAGGCTGAAACCTGCAGTGTTTTATCCCTTCAGCCATCTACGAATACGTTGTTGCGTGTTGTTTCTTTTCTTTTCTTTGCCTTTTCATTTATTCTTTCAACTTTGCTACCGTCACTTACCATTCTTTTTATTATGTCAATGCGGTTCATAGCAGAATCTGTGGGTCAAAGATAGTCAAAGGAGGGAAGGAACTGTGCTTCCCCTCCCCTTCCCATCATCATAGCCTACACAATCAGAAATAATCAAAAGAATAAGTAGCTCATATATCAGAGCAAATCATAATATATTTACCTCTCCCACTCAATTGTGAAGGGGAGCCTTGTGTGAGTGGGTGAGTGTTTTTTTAAAAAGTACATGCACACATGATCTCATTACGTCTTCGGTTTCCCGCCTGTCTGCTGCGACGGCGCTGCGCCGCACTCCTCACTCAATCCCGCTGACAGTTTGATGCGGAGGATGCAAGCGAAGATGAGCTGGTGCGCATGCTGGTACAAGATGCCACCAGTTCTCCACTTCAAGAACGACGTGCGGGCTCATCTGCTGACGTGGCAGCGAAGAGCGACAGTGGGAACAGCGCTGAAGCCGCCGCGAAGCCTGGCATTTCAATGCAAGGTGGTACTGCTATCATTTCGGCTGCACAGGCTGAGCCTCAGCAGCAAGAGGAGGTCACGTATGTACGGCAGTGGAGCAAGCGCTTTGAATCCTTTGTGCGCATAAGACGTGAGGTATTTGTCCCTTTAGACGCCGCCAGTGGCGGCCCCAACAGTAGCGCACCAGTGGAAAGCTCAGTGGAGTGGATGTGCTGTCATTGCCGTACGTTTAACTTCCCCGGGCGGAAGACCTGCCGGCGATGCAACAGCGGCGCTGAAGCGTCATTTCGCAAGAGTTTTCCTCCAACACGTCACGTTGCCACGTTCCCAGTTCAGTGGATATGCGAGCAGTGTGGCACATGCAATGACTCTTCTGGTGGCAGCACTGGCGGTAGCAACACTGACACCGGTGTATCTGCCTCCTCGCCCTCTCCGTTCTCACTTCTTCGTAAACTAAGGCCTGACATCAACTCACCAGCGCAGTCACGAAGCAAATTCTACTGCCGTGGCTGTGCGGCGCCTTTCGAGGGGGTGCGGGAGTGGTACTGCCCCACCTGCAGTCACATAAATTCACGTGCCGCTGTGCAGTGCGCCACGTGCTTTACTGATCAGCCTTTTCACTGGATCTGCAAAGCGTGCAAAAACTCCGAAGGCAACAGTATCTTCACAGCTGTGTGTAGGCATTGCCAGGCGAAACGAGAGAGGAAGGTGTCCGATGCAACAGTGCTCTGCGAGGGATGCGGCGCGCGAAATGACGTGCGCTGGGAGATGTGTGAGTCGTGCATGCGACCACTGGAGGCAATGGATACTGTGCGCGCCGCCCTCGGTGATGAAGGTAGCGGTGCTAGTGGCAAGCGTGACCGGCGGTGGGCTCGTGGGGGTGTCACCTCGGTCCCACCCCAGCTGCCCACGTGTGGTGTAGGTGGCAGCAATGCTGATGATGTCGTTGTTGTTGCTGCTGCTAGGAGTACCGTTGATGCGCTACAAGGGCCTGTCAGCAATGCGGAGGAGGTGGAGGGTACTACTATGATTACTGCTGCGCAGCTCTCAAGCGTCGATACGAGTGAGCCTAGCACAAATAGCATTTACGCCGGAGGGGGAGGCGAGGTATCTGGCGCGTGGTGGTGCTCCCAGTGCAATGTGCTGCAGCGGCGCAATGCGCAGTTTTGCGATGTATGTCTTCAGCCCCGCTCAACCGTCAGGCAACCTACTGAACGACCCGCGGACGGCACTGAGGAAGACAAGGGATCATCAATGGCGACAACGACGACCTCGGACTCAGTTGCAGCGGCGGCAGCCAAAGGTGCAGGTGATAGTAGTGACGCACTACAGCCCCACTACATACCGAATCCTAGCGACTGGCAATGCCCTTACTGCCGCCAGTATCGTGTTGTAACGCAGGTCAAGTGCTGTGACCATCTCCGCGAGGTGCCTAGTGGCTACTGGCTGTGCTCTGTGTGCTCGAGCACAAACCGAAATGACCGTCAGTGCTGCCTTGGCTGTGGCGCAGCCCCTCAACCTCTCCAGTGGACCTGCACAGTGTGTTCCTCCACAAATAGTGCAGACGCCTTTGAGTGCGACAAGTGCGGCTCGCCACATCCTTTGCTGTGGCGGTGTCCCAAGTGCAACCTACGTGTGCACGCTGCTGTGCGTGAATGCACAGATTGTGGGACAACAAGGCCGCCTTCATCGCCGTCGGTGAAGTGTCCTGTGTGTCGCGCACCCAACGTAGCGACGCGCCGCGCGTGCTTTCGCTGTCACGCACGTCTCTGCCTCGACGAGTGGGCGTGCGCGATGTGTGGATCAACGAACGCTCGCACGGACGCACGCTGCCAGAGCTGCACGGCGCCAAGGGAGTTTGACATGACAGAGCAAACTTGGGTGTGCGAGATGTGCGCCATGCCAGTTGCCTCTGGCGGAGCCTTGCCGGAGCGAAGCACCTGCCCACGCTGCGATTGTGAGCGATCGGAGGGGTGTGTTATCTTTCCCAGTCGGTGGAAGTGCAGTGAGTGTGGCCTCTGTTCTCGCATCTACGCCTCCACCTGCCCAGAATGCGGAACAGCGAGATGGGTAGAAGGACTGCACACACACGTAGATTGCGCACACTGCTTTCGCCGCACAGTTCTTGATTCCACTGAGAAATGCGAACACTGTGGTGAAGAACTAGCGAGTACACTGACAGAGGCGAGCTCAAATGTGTCAATTCTTTCCCTCGGGCGTGAATCTTTGGACTCGCTGGAGCGGATGGCTCAAGTGAACACTGAAGAGGATGTCAAGTCGAGCGCCAGTGCATTGTACCAGTGAGCTCTATTTCTGGCATTATCTTTTAATCAGGCTCAGAGAGAGAGAGACGAAGACGTATGATCACGAGGATGCCGCTGCCAGTCCGTGCTGCACTCTGAGCAACACATCACAGAATCACCTAGATTTGCATGTTACAGTCTTATCTTCTTCCCAGCACCTTTACATTCTCCCCTCTTTTGAATTAGCCACGGGTCCACTTCTGTTTTTCTTGTCTTTTTTTTTTTTTTGCTTATTGCTTGCAATGCATGTTCTCACCCTTTTTTTTCTCGAAATTGTTCTTTTTTCTTTTGGAATTCCAGCCCATATTCTGCTTAAAGTTGCATATCGAAGGTACACAAAAACATTCGACGGGTATCTCTTTTTTTTAGCTGCTTACCCCCAAACTCTTAGCCGTGGACTTCTACTTTATTTATCTTTTGAATAAATATAGATAGAGCAGTAGCAACGAAATTGTGAGTTTTTTTTCTCTCTGTTTACACCCCTCCCCCATATTTTTGTTACTGTGCGATCTCATGAGCGATAATGAATGGATTGCTGAGGCCGTTGTGCAGTTTTCACGCTCGCCGATGTGGCGCACGCCCGTCAACGACTTTGTTGATGAGAATTGCTGTTTGTTCGACAATGACGATGAGATGAAGTTTGAGTACACGGAGATACACAACAAGTTCCGCGTGCTCATTGATCGTCTTCTCACAGACTTTGTTAGCGAGCTTGGCGTTTCCATGGAGGACGCTCTCAAAGCGATCAAAGCCTCTCTTAAGAACCCTAGCCACCGTGCGCGCGCTGACACTTCCCGTATGCTAAAGTTCATCTTTAGTGTGGACGACTTTCGTATCTTCCACCGCATGATGTTGAAGCACAATTTGCAGCTAGACGTTCTCGCCTCCGCAGCGATGGATTCGAAGAACGACGCTCAGCAGCGTGAGCTTGAGCAACAGCTTGCTCTCGCCACCAACGGCGATATCGACGATGAGGAGGCACTGCGTATGGCGCTGGCCATGTCACTCGAGAACGACCAAGGAGAAAAGGCGCTTGCGCTTGAAGATGCGCAGCTGCAGGAGGCACTGGCGCTTTCCCTCCAGGAAGAGAACGAGCGCGTTGCTCGTGTCAAGGAGGAAATCGAGCTGGAGGCGAAGCTGCTTGCGCAGAAGGATGAGCAAGCGGCGCAGCAACTGTTGGTGCAGAAGCTGACAAGGCTAGAGGCGCAGAGGGAGCACAACATTCAGAGTCTCGAAGAAAAGACCCTCATTGCGCGCGAGGAGAACATAATTCGCAGCATTTCAGCGCAGCAGGCCAGTCCCGCGGAGAACATGGTTCCTACAAACGTCTCCTCCGTGCCAGATGTGCCCTTGGTGGCTTCCACATCCGCGAGCTACGTCGCAAACGTCCACCCTGTCGATCAGTCACAAGCCTCCATCTCATCCTCTGCCCCCGATTCTCCCGTCCCTGTTGCCCCTGTTGCTGCTGTGGCGCCTCCTGCTGTGACTCCACCAAGGGTCATCCCACAGCCCACCGCGACTGCCGCCGCACCGCCAGTGCTGTCACCCCCCAACAAGCGCATGGGGATGTCCGCACTGCCGCCAATTAGTCAGCCTCCTCTTAACACACTCAAGCAGCATGTCGTCACCGCTGCCCAGGCACAGCCCAAGGCAGATCCAGCTCCTGCCACGGCACCCAAGGCGAAGCCCACCAAAGAGGAGCTGGAGCAGCGTGCGAAGTACATGCGTGAGCAACGAGAGAGAATCTTAGCCCAGAATAAGGCTAGCCGCCAGAAGGAACTGGCTGAATACGCTGAGAAGAACAATATGCCAGCGCCAGTAGCGCGTGCTGACGGCGCAGCCGATGCTGCGGAGAAGCAGCTTACCGTTGATATTGCTCGGCGCCTACGTGAAGACATTCTAGGAGAGGCTAAGAAGTAAGATAAGAGGTCTGCTGCTGTCACGAGCCTTGCTTTCCTGCCTGACGTGCTTTCTCTTCATCTCTCTGCCCTTTCTTTTCCTCACACTGTTTACTTTAAACGCGTGATGGAATATCAAGCACGCACACAAGCACAGACACACACCAGTGACAGCTTGCTGTTGTTGCTTTTAGGGCAGAAGTATATGGCCCTTTTTTTTCTCTTTTTAAGGGAGGAAGCACGTGAGTAATGAAACAAAAAGACTCCCTTGAAATCGTGAGAACGGGGGCTCAGTATACGTTTTTGGTACTCCAACATATGGCACTGGTTTGTCCTCTCCCCTTAGCCAACTTTGCTTTATTGTATTTTGGTATGTTTACATACAACTGAGAGCGTACTCCCCTTCGCCAGAGAGGTTCACATGCACATGGAACTTCCTAGCACTAGTAGACGAAGAGCAATCTTTCACTCCTCACCATGTTTCTTCAGTACATGTCTTATGTTTTCTTTTTCTTTCTTTTTTTCGTTCTCTTTTTTTTTTCACATTGAAAGCGGGTAAGTCTGAAACTATCGTTGCGGCTTTTTTATTTTAAAAAAAGCTGTAAAGTCTTGTTGAGCAACCAAAAATGAAAGAGAAGGAGGTGAACCCTGTGCTGTAAAAAAGGAAGAAAAAGTGAAACGGTAGTATTTTATTGTTCTATACACAAAGCCGAAAGGAATGGCACTTTCTTTGAACTAAGTCGGGGAAGGTTATATGTTCTACATGAAGCAATAAAATCAGAAGAGGCGGGGAGAAGAAGTGAAAATGATAGTGATATTCTATATAGACTCTTTGCTCTGTGCCGCTAGGCAGCTCTGAAATCTGCATATATGTTTTTTTTTTTCCTTTGAAGTGAGCATACATATATTTTATTAAAGCAGTACTATTTATGTTTTGTTATTATTGTTTTGTGCTTGCGTGCGTACACTTCAGGATGAGCAACTTGGATAGGAAGAAAAGAAACAACAAAAAGGACATAGTTTTTTATTGTGTTAGCGTGCGCGGGGGGAGGGGTGTATAATTTTGCTAGGTGTTCCATTATCTGGTGCCATCATGGTCCCCTCACAGCTCGTAGGTTTTCGCAATTGGTGTCTAAGTGTTCTTTCATTTTTCCCTCCATATGATTTGACATTTTTTGCGATGATGTTATTTATTTTTCTTTTTTTTTCTTTTTTTTTTCTGGCGTTGATTGTCTATTTCAAAAAAAAAAATGATACATTTTTATTTTTTTTTATCTTTTTTTTTGTGCACTCTTTGTCTTGCCTCCTTCATTAGTTACGTGCTCTATCTTAATCAGGATCGAAAGTACTTTTTCTTCTTTTTCTTCTATTCTCCCTCTTTCTTCACATTGAATTTTATCTTTGTGCTCTATACTGGTACATTGTTGTTGTTCCCTTCTTTCAGTAGATACTAACGTTAGAGTTCTATACAACGTGAAACAGTCTTTTCTCCTTTTATAAGGATTTTCTTTGGGGTGATTTTGTAAGGAATAGAAAAATAGGTTTCAGACAGCGCGCACCGTTTCATTGTACTACCCTCACATCTCACAATGTCCGCTGAGCAAAAGAATTCCCCCCACTCCAAGGAGGAGCGCAACTCCCTCGAGGGCTCCCAGCCCCACGAGGACACCGAACCCCATAAAGGTGACGAGGAAAACCACGAAGACGCTGAGCTGAAGAAGTACGACAAGCAGGGCCCCCACCCTATCTTGGGTCTTATCATTTTTACCGCCTGCCAGTTTGTTGCCCTTCTCTTCGTAGTGACCGCCACCCCCATCGAGTTTTTTGTTATTAACGAGGAATGGACAAAGAAGATTTGGGATATCGACGGGAAGATGTGTGTGACCGCCTGGGGTATGAAGAACCACTGCCGCAAGCCCAGTTACTACATGCGTGACTACGTCAGCAGCTTCTGCTATCCCATGCGCATCAACTTTAAGATCATCGAGGCTTTCTGCATCATGACCATCGCCTTTATGACCCTTGGTCTTGGCATGGGCGTCCTCTCTATCTTCCAGAAGGTCGGCAAGGGCTCCGCTGGCGCTATTGGTACCTTTGCCGCGATGATGTGCCTCATCCCTTGGGGTATCACTGCTGGCATGTACTTCCAGGAACCTTGCTGCGAGACTGACTGGGCGAACCTCGGTAACCCGATCCGTACCTGCTACTTCGGCCCCAAGACCCTCCTTGCCGGCACTGACACGGTTGTTCCTCAGTTCAGGAAGATGGGCAGGTACGGCGCTGCGTTTCCCCTGCTTGTGACTGCCTGGTGCCTTCAGGTGATCGGCTGCGTCTTTGCATTCGCCCCTCTGTAAAGACCCCCACACTTATCCCTTCTATATATATTCTTTCTAATATCTTTTTTTGTTTTGCTGATCAGTGTACTGGGGGAGAAGACAAAACAAAAACAAGAAAGACAAAGAGAAGAGGGTTCCCAGTAGTTCGTAGGAAGCTGGTCGTCACGTACGTGTTTATTTTTCAGGATTTTTTTTATGTTGTTGCCTTCTGTTTACAGTACTTTGAAAAATACTTCTAAATTTGACAGCAGAAGCAACTCCATCAGGTATGTGCGTGCGCTTTCCCCCGGGTATATCATTATATATATTATTATTGTTTTTTTTTTTGTGTGTGTGTTTGTGAAGCATAACTGTTTTATTTTTTCGGTTGTTTGCATTGTACTATATATAGGTATGGTGCACATGCTCGGCAGTGTCAGCGTTTTATTTCCCTCAGCGTGTTCCTATCAGTTTAGCTGGAGTCTCTCTGTTTCCTCTGTTTTAGTCTTGAGCTCACATTCTGCGATGATCATTCCTTCTCTCTTTTTCATTATCTGCTTTGGGATGTCTTTTCAGAGTATCCTCACACTAGGGCGAGAGGCTGATACGTCGTCAAAGCAGTTCCGCGTCTGTGGTACCTTTTTGAAGGGAAGAATCGAGAGGAGGAAGCATGTTGTGCTATCAACGGAATTGTGCCTACTTCCAACTACTCATTCTCGAGCAGTTGCGGCGCTCATAACATTTCTTGAAGAGAGAGCTCTTTCTCTCTCAAACGGCATGTACAGTAACTGCTCGAAGGAAAAGGAGGGGGGAGGTGTAGATGAGAGAAAGAGAGAGAGAAAGGAAGAAAGAGTCGGAGTAAAAGAAAATGTAGCCCTGACGAGCAAAGGGAGGAGGAAAAGAAAACAGAAACTGCGAAGAAAATGTGAGGTATCTTCACTGTATCGGTATATATCATTTTTTTTTTTACGTCTTGTCGCGCAAAAGTCATTCAATCTAGATAGGCAGTTAGAATGAAGGCATCTATCTCGATTTATTGTGTAATTGTGAGAGAGCAAATTAGAAATGCCAAGAGTGGACGGCTGTCAGGTGTGTATGCGCACGTGTAGGTACTAAGCAAGACGAACGGAAGGTGAAAGAAACAGAAGAAAATGAAGATACACTAACGGACGAAGTTTGGTTCTGGTGCTTGATGATATATTTATTTATTTTAAGGAGCACAGATCTAAACGATCATATATTTTTTTCTTATTTCTCTTTTATATATATTTATATATATTTATATATATTTAGAAAGTAACGAAGATACGTATGCAGACACGCAGTTCGCTTAATTGCACTGCCGCTAAAAAAAAAAAAGAGTCCCAAGTATGCTATTGTTTGAGAATGAGAGCAAGCATGTCCACATTCAAAAGAGAGAGAAAAAAATGGTAATGGGTGAAAGATGCCTATATATATATGTCTTTAAATCTGGCAGGTCTCTGTTTCTCCCCCATTCCTCTACACCAACTTCAGCAGACACAGAATACCCGTCATGCTTGAAGGAGGAAAACATCACAGAGAGAATATACAAGGTCATATTTTGACTTCTCTATCCTTCTATTTCTATTTTTTTTTTTTACGACGCAGCATGTTGACGCATATTATTATTATTATTTGTGTATTTGATATGCATTATGGGGTGAGGAAATAGGAAGCGTGTAGTGATGTAAAAAAAGAAAAAAAAGAAATAGAAATAGAAGGTTTATTCGTGGTGGAGGAGGTCCAGGGCAAAAGGGAGAGGGGATAAAATTAAGTGAAAAGGGAGAAAATAGAAAGGTAAAAAGCATTACTGGGCAGATTATAACTCGTGTTATAAATATGAAAGAAAAATTATATATACTTCTCACTCGAACGGTCTCTGGATGTATCGCCAAGCCAAGATTGAGAGGAGGAAAGAAGGGTTTCTTAACTCTTCTTCTTTCTTATAGGCTTACTGAATGAGTGAACAATGAATAAAAAAAGAACACTTGTGATTCTGAAACTCGTTGTTCATCATTACTGTATGATTTTCTTTCCTTCTTTCTTTCATTTTTCACTATTACTTTTTTAGTCCTCTGTTGTCCACTTGCGTGTTTTTTTCCATTATTTTGGTATTTTATTTGGTGCGATTAAGTACACAGCTAATGCAGTCGTCGTTTAGGCATACACACAACAATGAACAAGTCTTTTTTATCATCTAGCGAGCCCATGTCTCTTCTTCTTACTCAGGTGCAGTGCGACGAAACACTAGCGCGTACGTCGCTCTGTTGCGATGCCATGACCGAATTTCAGAGAATCGTTAGTCTTTGCGTGGCTGAGCGACACGGTTGCTGGGGCTTCGAGCAAGCTAGCGCATCTCCACATCAGTACTGTGCTCAGTGTGGTGGGGAGCGCCGAACTGTGAAGCAGCGGCAGGTTCCGGAAGCACTCACGGGCCTTGGTATTGAGCAAAGGATTGAGACTTCGTACTGCAATATGGACGAACAGAATTCTATAAGAGGATGTCGTTTTACAGAGAACGCGATGACGCAAGTGGAACGGAAGGATGCATTTAGGAGCGATGAATCACGCTACATTGAGCGCATCATGCAGGCATCACGAGGTATTCGAAATGCTATCACATAGTTATGTGCGATGAACTTTTGGACTGAAACAACAATGAAAGCAAAAGTGAGAAGAGAGAGAGAGAGAAAATCAGTTATCTTCTCAAATTCACAAATAGAACCAAAATATAAATATATTTGGAAACATCGAGCGGATATAGACAACAACAAAAACAAAAAGGAAGTTATTACAAGTGCAGAGATTGTGCAATCCTTGCGTAGCAAATGTGGTGGTGCAACGATGCCACTGCGCACTCATGTGCACATGAGAATTCCCTCTTTCATATTCAGTTGTTCTCTCTTTTCTAAAATATGTTTGCTAACAATTATATTTTGAATAGAGAGCACACACGCAAGCACAGTTTGTGATCACAACTGTGTGATCCCCTTACATCAGTAAAGCAACAACAAACAAACAAAAAAGAAAAACACTTTTGTACAGTAGGAGCACAAGTCTTCTTTTTTTTGTTGAAATCTATAATTTCTTTCAAGAAAAAAAAAAGGCAGCATTATCGTCTTCTTGTTTTCTCGTTTGTGTCTGTGTGTGTGTGTGTTGTTGTCGCTGCTATTTACTTCGTTTGACGCAATGAAGCTTCAAGTAGTTGGATCGTGTTTAGAAGGGGGGTCTATTAGTATTGAGGCAGAGCCCACAGAAACCTTTTCCAGCATTTTTGCTCGCATTGAAGAAGTCGTGCAAAACGGGCCCTTATGGCATTTATACGATCTTGTTCCATCAGTAGTGTCGGCAAGTAGTGATCATGCCACTCGTGCTATCACATCCTTAGACACCCTTGGGAGTCTAGGTATTGACACAAACAGATTGACACCGGTGGTGCTCACGCTTCATAGCAAGGATAAGCAGCTGAACATGCCTCTCACAGGCAATGCAAGCCCCCAAGCCTTAGCGGACGCAGACTCGTCTCTTGCTGTCATGACACCTCGCACATGCGAGCCACCTTCTTCGTCAGCTGCGGCCTCTTTCCCGATCCCCGCTACATCTTCGGTAACCAACTCTACAAGCACGAACGCTGGTAAGTGGTCATTCAGGGATCGCCTCACCGCTATGTATGCCAAGTACGAACCAGCCAAGCTGCGCGTGGTAGAAGGTACACTGCGCAAGTTCGGGGGTCGCGAGGAGGCAGTCATGAAGCAGCTTGTGAAAAAGTACGGTCCTGAACCAGACCTAGGCGAGCAAGATGATCCTAGCGGTGGTGGTGTAGACTACCTTCTTCTGTCAACATCTCCAACAACAACAGCGGCTACTTCAACATCTTTGCCGCTGGTTACTAGTACAACTAGCGCGGCTGCCAGTGGGGTTGCGTCGAATGTCTCTCCCACATCGGCTGAGGCACCACTTCTTAGCACTCGGAACTACAGAGATAGACTTTTTGCAATGTACACAACGTACGACCCAGCGAAACTTTCTACGGTAGACGGGACGCTGCGCCGCTTTGAAGGCAGGGAGGAATCTGCGCTAAGGCAACTAGTGCAGCGCTATGGACCCGAGCCGACAAGCTCACCCGTTACTCACGGCATTGGAAGTTCGGAGAGTGGTGGCGCGGTTTGTCCCCCCTCCACATCATCGTCTCCTTCTGCGCCACAGCAAGAACAAAATCCGCTCCTCCACCCTTTCCCGGTTTCACTCTACGCAACTGTCAGTGAAGGGGAAGGAGGAAAGGGAAAATACGAAGAAGAGAAAGAAAGAAAGGTGCTCATGTCTTCAGTACGCTCTCAGTCGACACATGCAGCAGATACACGGCTACATCGCCTGGCACAGCGCTGCTTGACAGAAATGGCAGCAAAGGCTGACACAGAGGTGCTACGGCGCTACACACGCATGTGGCTTTCGTGGCGTGACGCACGGGTAGCTCAAAGTTTGCTGGTGAAAGCAACAGTCAATGTAAGCACCGAGACGCCACTGTGGCGAGCCGTGCGCACGAGCAATGTCAAATCTGCTGCTGCTGCTGCCGCAGCCGCTGGGACTTCCACTGAGTTTGAAATGGTGGATGATGTGCTGCCCCCCTATCGTGTTCCGAATCTGGTTCAGCACGTTGCGAATCAGCACGGGAGCTCCAATGGTATCGTCAAGGGTTTCTCTGATCCTGTACAGAGAGGCCTCCGTGCTCTGATCAGCGCTCTGTGCAAGTGCATAGAAAGCGGAGGTGTCATTCAAGTATCCACGCCACACGATGCAACGATGGTCAAGGATTTCTTGGCAGTATGGGGTAGTGAGGGCGGTGCGAGATCAAGCAGTCGTATGTGTCCCGTCGAGGACTCGGAGCATCTCGCGCGTGCATTGCATCAAGCTGCTCATTTCCTCGGCGAGTTGGGTAGTCTCATGGCAGCCACCAAGGCTCAGACTCGCCAAGTTATGGATCTCCGTCGCGCCAATGAAACTCTAAGGCAGCAAGTAGCGGAGTCAGCACCGTATGCTGAGCAGTACGACACTATTGCTGCTGAACTTCACGACGCACTGCAACAACTTCAAGAACAAAAGGTACTTGGCGAGAGGAGGCGAAGGGAAGAAGAGTACACACCGGTCACACTATCAGCGAACACCCCACGGCGCAACCTTCGTCTACCTGTGCGACACGACGGTCTCTCGCCGGCAACTCAAGAGGAGGCCAAGGTAGCAAGTGCAAGGAAGGACGCACTCTTGTCAAGCCTGCATCAGGAGCTTGCTGCCGCTCGCACTGCCGCCAATAAGGCAAAGGACGAGTGCCGACAGCTGCGGAGGCAAGTGGAAGAAGGCAACGCAGCGTATGCGAAACTAGAGCGTGAACTGAAGCACAATAGCAAGCGGCCGGCTCCCAGTGGCACCCCTCGCACGACGTCGGCAACCTCTTCGGCTCCTCTCCGGTCACATGCAGCATCTCCGCGAGGACGTCCAGGGTACCGGACGATGGTATCCACGACTCCGCGCACTGCTAGTGCGAGTGCCAGGAATGGTAGAGAAGAAGGAGTGATGGTGATGCGTCCTGCCATGTTCTCAGCGGGCGGCTATGCACTCGAAGGCCACGGCACTCCACGTGCCATCTCCAGGGAGCCACCGGTGCATCACTCGCCCCCACCAGTGTCTGTGTCTGCGCCGGCTTCAGCAAGGAGCAGGCACATCACGGGAGTGAACATTAGTCCTCGAGGCGGCAATTATCGTGATACCAGAGCGGTGACAACGTCTTCCCCGCCAAGGGCTGGAATTTTCCCCATTTTTACCTCTACCGCCGCTGTTGCTTCCATCGCAGCCAGAGCTGATATGAAGAAGAAGACTCCATGCCCGCACTGCCTCACGCCATTGGCGATGTACATCCCTTCTGATGTGAGGCTGAAAGGAGAAGGTGCAGCCTTCTGCTTTAGCTGCCGTCGCTCCTTTACCATTGCAGAGCTGGACCGCTAATTGTAGTAGTACCGGTGGAGCGGCCTCAGAAAGGCCTCGGCTATGAGGTGTGCACGCGCGCTTAAGCACATGCACGCTCATGCCTTGAAGAGGGATTGGTGGAGATATGTGAGAGAGATTCGTGTTATGTACAAGTTTGTCGCTCCTCTTTTTTGTTGTTGCTATTTATATATAAATATTGATATCTTGTCCTTACACTTTATGTGCGCCTGTTCTCTTCGCTACCTTTCTAGCCCTGCATATCTATACATATTTATATACTCTGTATTGTACATGCGACGCAAGGAAGACAAATATGCGCTTTTGATTTTTTCTTTTCTTTTAGGTGACAAACGAAGCTACTTTTATCTTTACATCATTATGATTTTTAACTATTGTGGGTGACGGGATTATCATTGCTCATTTTAGCATTGCGTTGCTAGCTCTGTATATACTGCTACCTCTCTCTCTCTTTCTTTTATCCTTACGTGTTTTTTTTTTTTTTTTTAGGTGTGTCAACAATATTCATTTTGGTGTCTAGTGGAAAAAAAGACACTCCTAGGGGAAAAACAAATACACTCACACAAACATACATAAAAAATATACATATACAAGGGAGGGTGATAGCGCGCACACGCACATACACACACAAGAAGATACACAAAACAACCGTATGGCCACTTCTTTACTCACTAGTAGCAACCGGGTGAACATTCCCTCCGTGTGCCGC
Source organism: Sergeia podlipaevii (assembly GCA_030849805.1). NCBI lineage: Eukaryota > Euglenozoa > Kinetoplastea > Trypanosomatida > Trypanosomatidae > Sergeia > Sergeia podlipaevii. The sequence goes on along the minus strand of JASANZ010001975.1, from coordinate 12,368 downwards.
ATCCGCAACCCGCGCAACAATGAAACACTCGGCACAGGCGTTCTCATCGGCACTGGTCTTCTTCTCACCTCTATCGCGGCCGTCGGAAGCGTCGTGCACGCTGCAACACTCACTGCAGTCTTTTTTGAAGGCACCAAGAAGCCCCCTGTGACTGTGAAGCTGCAGCCCACCCAATACTACTTCGCCGCTGCCTACCCAGAGTACATGGATTACTGTCTCGTGGCGTGCGAAGAGCAGCCCATCTTCAACGTTTTGCCTGTTCACGTGCCGCTCATCAGCAAGGAGTGGACCACGGTGGAGGAGGGAGAAGTGGTACTGGTGGTGCAGCACGCGATAGGCCCCACTGGCTCTGACGACGGCAACGCTAATAGTTCTGTAGAACAGAAACGCTTTGAGGAGGTTCTCCGCTGCCGCAACGATCTCGCCTTTCTTAAGGCGAACGGTAGCACACGCACTGCTGGCTGCCCAACCTTCAATGAAGCTGGCCATCTCATCGGTCTCCAATCACAGTTTCGCGCCGAAGGCGAGGGCATCGTGAACCGCGTGGTATCGATTGTTTCCATAGTGAAGCACCTCTTTGCTAACTCGCAGCTGTCACGACTTCCGCAGAACGGCTTGTCTTTCGAAGATGTGTGGGACACATGGTTCATTGACAAGGATGTGTCTCGCGCCGTTTCGATCATGACCAACTTTAAGGAAACCAACATGGTGCGCCAAACTACGCGGCGGCTTTGTGAGCTGACCACCTCTCCCAATCTTGTCTGCAGAGTTGAGGAATGCGGTGGCATTGGCGTCATTCTTGCCAATATGAAGCAGTTCGCGGAGGAGGCGGAACTAACCACTATCGGGCTGCGCGCACTGTGGAATATCTCTGTGGGTAACGAGAACTCCCTCAGGCAGGTCGTTCTGGGCAACGGCGTGGAGGTGATCCTGTGCGCTATGGAGAAGTTCACGACGGTGGAGTCTATCTTAGAGTTCGGCACCGTTATGCTCTTCAACATTGCCACCAGCCGCTCTCGCCCTGACTTTTCTGGGGAATTAGGCTCTCGAGCATTGGGAATCGTCTACGCGGCGGCAAAGACATTTCCCGACACTATTGTCCTTCAGAAGTTTAGCCTCAGCTTTTTTTCTCAACTCATCTCCACCAGCGAAACCTTTGCGAGGGTGCTCGCGGACGACGGCATCATGCCGCACGTGACGCGTCTTATTGAGACAAAGCACGGGCATGTGTTCCTGATGGAGGTGCTTATGCAGTTTGTTGGCGAACTCGCTCAGCACCGCCGGGCAGTGGAGATGATCCGCTCCAAGATCCAGCTTGACTGCTCCATTGCTCACGTCATCGACATGCTCATCTCCATTATGCTCGAGTATAAGGAACATGACAGCATTCTCGTTCAAGGAAACCGCGCGCTCTGGGGTTTTGGCAACGACCCTGAATGCCGTGGTCTCATCTTGCTTAATGCAAATAGCAACGAGGCGTTTCGCCTTTCGCTTCCTGCGCTGCTGGCGAGCAACAGACATCCGTAAGTAGAGAGGTGATGGGGCGGGGAATGTGACACAGTGTGTTTTGTGTTGTTGTTTGTATGTGTGTGTGTGTGTGTGTCGGTTTGGAGAGGGTGAAGAGCCCCTCAACTCATGTAAACAAGGTAAAGAACGAAGATGTTGTATTTTCATGCGTGTGCGCGCATGCACTTGCCGCGCTTATGTCTGCCTCCCTGTGGTGGTGGTGGTGGTGGTAGTATACACGGAAACAATGTTATGCGATCACATATGAAAAAGCGGAAAGTGAAACTATAAAGAATATTATTACCGATTACTCCGATCATCATTGATTGAAGTCTTATTGTTTTGCTTTACTTTTTTTCCATTTTGATTATTAACTTCTGTCTTTTTTTTTCCACAAGAATATAATGCATCTTCATTTTTTCATTTTTGTCTCCATTGCCTTTTCATTTTGTGTGTTTTTTTTTTTTTGGTTGCAGCATACGTACATATTTACAGTTGTTCTTGACCATTTTGAAAGAGAGGACGCGCTGCTCTTTTAGAAAACAACGCTGCGTGGTGATAACAGTATGAGCTCGCTTGAGCTTTCAATGTCTCGCAAGCAATACGGGACCCCGCATGCGGAGGACTTGAGGAAGGGCGATGAGGTGCTTCACGAAACCTTATCCAAGGCGATCACGCCACAATCCCTGTCACGTGTAGTTTCCTTTGAGATGTCACTTCGTAGCTTTGGCAACGACGGCTCCCGTCGTCTGAGCTGTACCTCGTTGGACGACTTGGGGCCGTTTGCTGGACCACTTCCAAAAAATGCCATACCGCGTCGAAACCTCAACCGAAGCACCTGCAGCTGCATAGTGGTATCTAGTGGAACGGTGCCAACCAGTGAGGTTGATGGTGAGCTCAAGAGAGCCTCTTCGTGCTCTGTCGTTCCCAAACTAGTGGACTCCGCTGCTGATGAAGACGACTTCACTTCTCCTCCAGGGGGCGCTGGGGACGATGCGAGGGCGGTCTCTACGGTGGTGCGTGTGCCGATCGACGAACTTCCCCTCGGTAAGTCCACGCCGAGCTATCATGCGTGCGGTGACGATGAGGAGGGCACCGACGATAGTGGGGCGCCCACCGCTGATGTGCTTGAGTATAACAGCTTTGCGGGTCGTCTTGATCCTTCGTTTTCACCCAGGGCCTCTTCTTCTGTTGTGGATGGGCATGATGACGGACAAGCAGGACAGCATCAGCAGGGCTACACCACTCTCGCCCGCGCTGCTTTTCACATTTTCAAGGGCAACGTAGGTGCCGGTGTGTTTTTGCTGCCTACTTTTTACCAAGACGCCGGTTACGCTCTCGGTGCGGTGTGTGTAGTTGTACTTGGGCTTATTATGATTGATTGCTGTGAGTCACTCCTGCGAGTGAAACAAGCGATTCACCGCTCTAGCGTGAAGACTTATCCCGCTGTCGTGGATTTTGTTCTTGGGCCGTGGTTCAAGTACTTCACGCAGTTTGCGCTTATTTTTACACAATTTGGGTTCTGTATCATGTTCGTGCAGTACGCGTCGTCCATGTTTGCTGCACTCTTCAATGCTGCTCACATGTATGAATTCTTTGTTGTGCTCAGTGTTATCCTCGTCACTCCCATGACGTTTCTCTCCGACCGTATGGCTCTTCTTGCTTATGTCTCTGTCGTGGCAGGCGCCTTTGTAGTGATCGTGCTCACAGGCACAGCGGCCGTGGATATCAAAGGCCTTTCCACGCACGGCATTGCACCTGGGGTGGTGGCAGCCATACCGACAACGCGTCTTCTTGTCTTTCTGTCCGGGCACATGTTCTCCCTCGAGGGTATTGGTGTGGTGCTTCCCGTTGAGAACAGCGTGGCGCCGAGTAAGCAACGGGAGTTTCGCAGCGTGGTCAAGTACACGTTGTTGAGTGTTGTGGTTCTCTATGTTGTGTTTGGTGTTCTTGGATATCTAGCGTACGGGGAAAGTTTACACACGTCTGTTGTGCTTGCGCTCCCCTCTGGGTACTACAAGCAGAGTCTGCAACTGCTTCTCGGCCTGAGTCTTCTGCTGGGATATCCAATCCAGTACGTCCCAGCCATTCAACTGGTTGATAAAGCTCTCGGAGTAAGTGTCAGCGTGGACCGCAAGAAGGCTTATATGGTCCGCATTGCCCTCAACGGATTTTTTGGTCTCACAGCACTTTTTATCGGCGGTGATACTCTAAACATTTTTGCGAGCTTTCTGGGTGCGTTTGTTGGCGTTCATCTCATGATTACCATACCGACGCTCCTCAATCTTCAGCTTGATTACGCGCTGAGTGCGGAACGAGCAAGCAAGGGAACCTTCTTGTACTTGATGCAAATGTTCAAGGGCCCCTATACTGCTCGAGAAGTTCGTCTTTTTTCGTATCTTTTGTTGGCTGCTATTGTGTGGGTGGGCGGGGTGTACTATACGTTTGTTGCCGTGTTCCAGGACCGTGCGAGTGGTACAAGCTCTTTACCAACTAATTCGACAGAGTTTCCCCTCGACTAGCGTGTCTTACTGTTGCATCCGCCTTTTTTTTGTTGTTGTTGATATATATACATTCATTTATATGTATATATGTGTGTATGTCTGCACCTTCTCTTCATTCCTATTCAGTAGTTATGAATGAATAGAGCCAGCGGCACGCGACGTTGTGCGTATCACTTACTCTTTCTTTGCTCTTTACTTTTATTTTTATATTCCTTTTTTTTCTCTCTCATTTTCGTTGCCATACTCGGCCTTCGTGAGTGTGTCAGTGTGTGTTTTTTTTTTTGCTTTTTACTATTCGTTTTTCCGTGTGCGCGAAACGTTTTCTACTTGGGTTTTTTTTTTTAATGGTCGTGTGTGTTACTCCCTTAAATATTCTTTGTCTCTCTTATATATATATCCAAGAAATTCGCTCGGTAATTGTGGGATTTAATTGCAAATGATGAAGAGGTCACGTACAAAGTCATGGATAGCAAGAGGGAGGGAGGGATGAAGCTGCTGAGATGCATTGGTGCGCAGGACGGTGAATTCTAAGTCAGTAAACCCATGCAAAAAGGATGCAACGACCTAGAGTTTTTTCTCTCCATTTAAATGAAGGGGATGGCTTATTGGGTCAATGAGTGTTTTTTTCTGAACTGTAGAACTGAGGATAAAGACGAATATATAAAAAAAGGCAAGGGAGGGAGAGAGAAGGCTTAAATGTGTTTAGTTCCGTTCAACTCTCTTCTGCGCATTTCACTGGTGTCGTTCATGCCTAAACTAATTGCTCATGCTGCATGCAACTTACTCTCTCTCTCTCTCCCTCAATCCCTATCTTCATCTTTTGTGTATATATTTATTTATGGGTATTAAATGAAAGTTTTTTTTTTTCAAAGTGGTAGCATCCCGTACCTTTATACTTTTTTTTTGTTCATTGCAGCTGTGTACAGAGACATTCTATACACACAAACACACGCTTAGTCACTCACACATACACTCACAAGCAGCGCAAGACATACATCTTTGTAATCGATCATGAACCCCAACGAGGCCTCCTCTCCCACCTTCAAGACTAACCGTCTTATCGTGGATGAGCCCATCGAGGACGACAACAGCGTGGTGTCTATGCACCCAAAGCGCATGGAGGAACTCAATATTTTCCGCGGCGACACTGTTCTTGTTAAGGGCAAGAAACACCGCTCTACCATCTGCATCGCAATGGTAGATGAGACCTGCGATGAGGGCAAGATCAAAATGAACAAGGTCGCTCGTCGCAACATCCGTATTCATCTCGGCGACAGCGTGCGCATCGCCCCCTGCAAAGACGTTCCTTACGGTAACCGCATTCACGTTCTCCCCATTGATGATACCGTGGAAAATCTCTCAGGCGATCTCTTTGAGGCTTTTCTTAAGCCTTACTTTCTAGAGGCCTACCGCCCTGTGAAGAAGGGCGACTGCTTTATCTGCCGCGGTGCAATGCGTGCGGTGGAGTTTAAGGTAGTGGAAGTGGACCCCGGAGACTACTGTATCGTCTCCCCAGATACAATTATTCACGCTGAGGGCGAACCTCTCAGTCGCGACGACGAAGAGGCACTTGACGATGTTGGCTATGATGACATTGGCGGCTGCCGCAAGCAGCTTGTGCAGATTCGTGAAATGGTGGAGCTTCCTATTCGCCACCCAGACCTCTTCAAGAGTATCGGTATCAAGCCCCCGCGCGGCATTCTGCTCTACGGACCCCCAGGTAGCGGTAAGACACTCATTGCTCGTGCCGTAGCGAACGAGACTGGTGTTTTCTTTCTGTCTATCAACGGTCCAGAGATTATGAGCAAAATGGCTGGTGACACAGAGAAGAACCTGCGCGGTGCCTTCGCCGAGGCTGAGAAGAATGCGCCGTCGATTATCTTCATCGATGAAATCGACTCCATCGCGCCAAAGCGCGAGAAGGCTCAGGGTGAAGTGGAGAAGCGTACGGTTTCCCAGCTGCTCACGCTCATGGACGGCATGAAGAAGCGCGCGCAGGTGATCGTGATCGCCGCCACGAACCGCCCCAACACTATCGATCCTGCTCTGCGTCGCTTCGGTCGCTTTGACCGCGAAATCGACATTGGCGTGCCGGATGATATTGGCCGCCTCGAGATTCTCCGCATCCAGACCAAGAACATGAAGCTCGACCCCGACGTGAGCATTGAGAAGATTGCAAAGGAAACCCACGGCTTTGTTGGCGCTGATCTGGCGCAGCTAGCCACTGAGGCCGCCATGCAGTGCATTCGTGAGAAGATGTCTATTATCGACTGGGAGGATGACACTATTGATGCTGCTGTCCTCAACTCTATGTATGTTACTCAGGAGCACTTCCGCGAATCGATGAGCAAGATGAACCCGTCGGCGCTGCGCGAGATGCAGGTGGAGATTCCGAACGTGACGTGGGACGACGTTGGCGGTCTCGTCGACGTCAAACAGGAGCTCCAGGAGTTGGTCCAGTACCCTGTGGAGTACCCATGGAAGTTCGAAAAGTACGGCATGTCCCCACCCAAGGGTGTCCTTTTTTACGGTCCCCCGGGTTGCGGTAAGACACTCATGGCGAAGGCTATCGCAACGGAGTGCCAGGCCAACTTCATCTCCATCAAGGGCCCCCAGCTGCTGACCATGTGGTTTGGTGAGTCTGAGGCAAACGTGCGTGAGGTCTTTGACAAGGCCCGCGCCGCTGCTCCGTGTGTGCTCTTCTTTGATGAGCTCGACTCCGTAGCGAAGGCTCGTGGCGGCCACGGCGACGGCGGCGCGAGCGACCGCGTGATCAACCAGATTCTTACAGAGATGGATGGCATGAACTCCAAGAAGAACGTCTTCATCATTGGCGCCACCAACCGCCCTGATGTGCTTGACCCTGCCATCATGCGTCCTGGACGCCTTGACCAGCTCATTTACATCCCCCTCCCTGACAAGGCGTCTCGCGTCGCCATTATCAACGCCGCTTTCCGCAAGACTCCCCTCGCCAACGATGTGGATGTCGAGCAGATCGCTGCCGCCACTCATGGCTTCTCCGGTGCCGATCTCGCTGGTATCTGCCAGCGTGCTTGCAAGATGGCAATCCGCGAGTCCATCACCAAGGAGAAGCAGCTCGAGGAGATGCGCAGCCTTGGACAACTGGAGGAGGGCGTCGAGATTGACCCAGTCCCGGAGATCACCCGGGTGCACATTGAGGAAGCCATGCGCGGTGCACGCCGCTCCGTGACAGACGCCGATGTTCGCCGCTATGAGATGTTCAAGGCGTCTCTGCAGTCCGCCAGCGCTATTGGCAGTGCCACTGGTGCGGCTGCTCCAGGCACAGGGGACAACAACAACGCGAATGGTGGCGCTGCTGACGATGACGACCTCTATAACTAGAGAAGTCGAAGAACCTGATGGTGTTGGGGAGGGGGGGAAGGAGATGGGAAAGATAATGAAATAGGATATGAGGTGTGAGGAAAATGACATACGCGCACGCTGAGTGGGGGAAGACCTCTTTTTGGGGGGGTTCTCGCCTAGGATGTGCATTTCTCTCTCTCTCTGTTGGCACCAGGATATATTTAAAAGAAAGTGTGGAGACACGAATGCATGCGCGTGAATTACAATTATTTTTCTTTTAAAATGGAGCAGAAGGAGAGCAGTTCTTTGTGAGCCTTTTTTTTGAGGGTGGGGAGAGGTGGGCAAGTCATCTCTGCTTCCCCAATAAACAGGCATGCGATGAATGGTTCATTGTTGTTGTTGGCTTAGCTTTTAGTCTGCGTTAGACGCAGCACGACATTTTTGTTCATGTATGTGAGTGTGTGTGAGTGTGTGGGGATGGTCGTTTGTTCACCATCATATTACTGGCTATACCTTTAGGGATGGGCCAGGGTTTCTATTTACAGATTCTTTCGTTCCCTTCTCCTCTCCATCGATAGGTGGTTTCCTTACCATTATTATTATTACTATTTATTTATTTTACTACTGCGTTTTTTTTTGTTTGTGTGTGTGTGTTTGGCGTGTAGTATTTGATTGGGGTGCTTATATACAGACAGACAGACACGTATATCTAGACACATATGTTCTTCTCATTTTTTGTTTGTTTGTTGTTCATCCCTTCAGTGGTGAGCCACTGCTTTGTTTTGCATTTTTTTTGTATGTGTGTGTGACAAAAATGCGTACGAGGAGAGGTTGAACAAGAATGAACATGAATGCATTGCGAGACGCATATATGCCTTTTGACACCAGTTCATATCAAATGGGCAACTATAATGAACAGAATTTTTTATTTGAAAAGAAGAAAATAAAAGCAGAAGAAGAGGATAAAGGACTCTTGTGCGGTATCATATATGCTACTGCTGCTGGTCTACTCTTCAGCGGCAATTCAGTGAGGGGTATTCTACAATCCCTACCACTTTATTTTTTGTTTCTCTTTATACTACTATTTTTTTTTGCTCGATTCTCTCTTTTATCTGTATTTTCTTTTCTTGCTCCCTCTCTTTTATTTTTTTTATAGCATCAGCGCAAAAATAGTATATTTGCCTGCCATCACGTTGACATTATCAACGCTTTTTTTTTTTATCATTATCATAGTGACGATTTTTTCCCTTTTCTGTGTTTGCGTGCCGTCGTTGTAGCTTTTGTTTTGTTTTGCATCACCCTCAATTTTTTTTCTTTTTTTTCTCCTCCGCTAACCGTGTTGCTGCCCTTATTGTATCTTGTTGAAACATGTCTGATGAAGTCATCGCCAAGGCGCCGCTGCGCATCATTCTTTTTGGTGCCCCTGGAAGTGGCAAGGGGACAGTGAGTGACCTGCTAGTGCGACATTATGGCTTTGTCCACCTAAGTGTTGGTAACCTTATGCGGCAGGAGGTCAAAATGAAGACCCCGCTTGGTCTCAAATGCGCGTCTATCATGGCCGATGGAAACCTCATCCCTGACGAACTGGTTATTGATCTCGTGTTTGAGCGTCTTCAAAGCCCTCGCGTGCTGCAGTCTGGTGTGCTTTTGGATGGCTTTCCGCGGACCTTGCGTCAAGCAGAGGCTCTTACAAATCGCGGAATCAAGTTTGATGTAATGATCTTTCTTAACGTGAGCAGCGCTGCTCTTCTCGACCGCTGTCTCTCTCGTCGTCTAGACCCCGTCTCAGGAAAGATCTATAACCTGAAGAGCGATCCACCGCCGCCGGAAGTGATGGATCGTCTTCAGATCCGCTCTGATGACACGAGAGAGAAGCACGATCGGCGCATGCAGATCTATCTGAAGCAAAAGCAGGCGCTCGTGTCTCACTACTCGAACATCATTGTTGAGATCGATGGCAATCAGCCCATCAACGACGTGTACAGGGACCTTCGCAAGGTCATCAACGATCTCATTCGCAACAAGGTGCGAACCACGCCTGGTAGAGTTCCCAGCAACCTCTAGATGTAAAGATAAGGAAGCAGGGTAAAGAGGAAAACAATACCTAGGTGGAAGAAAGCCAACTTCATATGCTTTTTTTTTTTCAAAAGATGGCCTCTACATGAATGAAGGAGCGAAGAGCAACAACGTAGCTACTGACTCAAAAAAAAATCTGAACTTTATACGTGCATAAGTGTGTGTGCATATATATATATATACTTTTACTATTATTATCACTTCGTCTCCTCATTTCACGTACACACGCCTCGATGCACAAAAAAAAAATGTGTTCACTTGTTGACCTTTATGTTCATTGATTTTAACTATATTTTCTCTCCTTTTGCACCTTTACACAAAAAAAGTGCCTTACTGGGGGATTATCGCCAAAACGTTTTCTTGTCTGTTTGGTGTTGTTGTTGTTGTTGTTGTCGTCTCTCTCTCTCTCTCCTTTTGTTAGCTGCTCATGTTCCTCCTCCTTGTGAGCACCTTGGCTTGTCCCTCCACATACGACCTTCTGCTTCGTTGTTGAAACGTTTTGGACTTATCGGTGTGCTGTTTTCAGCTTACCATTTTCTCTTTCTTCAAAAGAAAGAGGAAATGCAGATGGCCCATAAAGGATTGCGGAAGACCTGATGCAGACGAGGAGGCAAACTACTGAGGGATGTGGAGGAGGGAGAAGTAATGAGTATAAGTGGACGTTCCAGATGCTGTTTTGTACAATATCCTTGTGTCTGACGACGTTGGTGGGTGGTGGTGATAGCAGTTGAATTTTTCCCCCTTTCACAACATCACAACAACTAATATATATATGTGTGTGTGTGTAGGTGTGCGCGCGCATTAAGGAATGCACACGCATGCAAGTAATGAAAGAGAGAAAAAAAAATCACCAATAATAGCATGAAGGGGAAAGTGTGTTGGTTCAGTTCATGCTGCTGGAATCTATAGCAAAAGGTAGTGCATATTTGGTTCTTCCTTGTACTACAATTCCCTCCTGTTTTGCAAACTTAATTTATGCACATGTGCGCCACTAATATACATTTTCCCTTGGTTACTCCACGTTGGTGCTTTGCTATACGCTAAGAGCTTCAATTTAATTTTTCCATTAATTTATCAGATACCCAACACACATTTTTTTCCTTAATCTCGCTAGTTGCTGTTCATTTTTTTTTCTTTTTGGAAACAGCATATATAATTTTTCAAAGTAACACAGAACATCCTTCCAGGCATCACCTTGAGCATACACGCGCAAAAAGAAGGAAAGAGAGAAAGAAGGAGAGAGAAGGATGGAGTGGAAGATACTCTTTCTCATATCATTTGTCGGCCTTCTTCTCGGCTTTTCTTTTCAGCTCAACCAACAAATGGCTCAGCTTCATTGGACAGAAACCGACAGCGGCTTCATGTGGGATTTCACTGCTCTCTCAGAGGGCTTGCAAGGGACTGGTATGGCATCCAGGCTTTATCCTGCACTTTTTATTTCCCATGGTGACGGTCCTATGCCGTTAATTGATCACCTCGTTCCCAGACCACTGACGAAGAAGTGGAGAGAAAGCGCTGAAAATATTGTTGCCCGCCACGGCAAGCCTAGCGCCGTCGCTGTCGTGTCGGCACATTATCAGACTCACACGCCTGAAGTTGGCGGAGATCCGGCACCGGCTATGCTATACGACTACAGCGGTTTTCCACCTGAGTCATACACTGTCCAATACCCAGCTCCTGGTAATGCATCGCTCGCTGAAGAAATGGCAGCTGCCATGCGTGAGGCTGGACTTGTAGCACAGGTGGACCCCAAGCGTCGCTATGATCACGGCGTGTTTGTGCCGCTTATGATTATGTTTCCCAAGGCGGACATTCCTGTCATTCCTGTTTCAGTACTACGGTCGGATGATCCTGCTGAGCACATCAAGATGGGTCAGGCCCTGCGGCCATTTAGGGAGCGCGGCGTCTTCTTTCTTGGGAGTGGTTCATCGATGCACAATTTCTCAAACTTTAGGAAGCACGACGCAGGCAAGCGCTTTGGCGACGCGCTCACTGCTGTTCTCCAGTCCAACAAAACACCCGAGGAGCGCCTCAGTGAGATGAGGAAAGTTGAAGGATTTGATGGCTTTTCCGAGGCCCACCCTGAGGATGCACACGAGCACCTGATGCCACTGCTCACACTCCTTGGCACTGCGAACGGTACAGCAGCGAAGGAAGTGGCCTCGATTCCTTTTGGTAAAGCCAACGTGCGCTACTACCTCTTCGAAGGCTGAATGCTGTTGCGCGGCTTCCAGCTTTCATTTTTTGTTTCGTTTTGTTTCTCTCGTCAGTCACATGAGACGTGGAAATCATTATGATGCATTAACGATTTTTGTTTGTGTTTTTCATTCGTTTTGCTAAACACGAGCTATACCGATCATCCGTCGTGTAATAAAAATGTTAAACATGAAAGAGACACTTCCTCTGTCAACGCAATCCCTTCACGTGACTACTCCATTTTCCTGTAATATCCGCGTGTCACTTGCATTCAAGTCAACATCTGTTGTTATCTCACTATCTTATGCGATTTATACCTTCTCCTCTCGATTGCTATCTTCACACACAAAAAAAGTGCTTGCGCTCACATCAAGCACCCTCAGAATAAATCGTAACCGTTGCATCAAAACGTTTTTATACGCATGAACACCGCGACGAGGATGTATCCTGCTCTTTTTGTTTGCCATGGTGGCGGTCCCTTGCCACTCTTTGACGATCCCGCCCACAGACTTCTGGTGAAGAAGTGGAGGGAGAGCATTGAAGACATCATTGCCCGCCACGGCAAGCCTAGCGCCATCGCTGTCGTGTCGGCACATTATCAGACTCACACGCCTGAAGTTGGTGGAGATCCGGCACCGACTATGTTATACGACTACGGCGGTTTCCCACCTGAGTCATACACTGTCCAGTACCCAGCTCCTGGTAATGCATCGCTCGCTGAAGAAATGGCAGCTGCCATGCGTGAGGCTGGACTTGTAGCAC
>JASANZ010001974.1:0-28547 GCA_030849805.1 Sergeia podlipaevii | reverse complement strand
CCCACCTACCGCGCTGCCTGGCGCCGCAACAACCGCATGGTCTTCCTCCGCAAGCGCTAAGTGTGAGACGACGAGGACCAGGCCGGTGCCGTTGCGGTTGGTGAGGACAGTGTTGAGTACGATGCGAATCGGAATCTTTTCCGTGAAACGTTAGTCAGCAAGTTAACTTTCTTTTTTCATTTCAAGAAAAATATGTATAATCACAATATTACTACAAAATTCTTTTTTGTAGACTGAGCCGCTGTCATGTGTTCTTTTTATTATTTCGCATCACATCATGGCGGCTCATCTTCTCTTGCTCGCATGCTGTTCCATATCTTCTTGCATCGTCTCTCTTGTACTATCGTTCTCACTACGTCTCTTTTTCCACCACTTCCTTTTTTAAAAACTATTTTATTCTCTCTCGCACACTCAAAAAATAAAATTACTAGAAAGAAGGTCAAATATGACTACAGCTCCGACTCCACGCACTGGCATTATTGCCGGCTTCAACAAGGGCCACGTCACCACCCGCCGTGCTCGCCAGCCCTCCAGCAACGACCGCTACGCCGTTCCCCACAAGAGGCTGCGCGCCGTGAAGGCCATCATTGCCGACCTTGTTGGTTTCTCCCCTCTGGAGAAGCGCGTTCAGGAGCTCCTCCGTGTCGGTAAGGAGAAGCGTGCCCTCAAGTACTGCAAGAAGCGCCTTGGTGACTTCACTGCTGCCAAGAAGAAGCGCTCCAAGATGGAGGAGGCTCTCCGCAACGCTGCCAAGAAGCACCACTAAGGTGCTGCAAGGTTGCAAAAACATTGGTATTGACTTTCTTCTGTGAGTTTCTATTTTTTTAAACCTTTAAAAAAATCTATATAACATTCAGAAAAGGAGAGGTGGAAGGCAACTGCAGTTGATGCTGCCACTATCAATGTTTGGTTGGTAAGCAATTGGATCGCTATTGAGAGGGCCTTTTTCCCACATCAGTTTATTCTCTTTGCTTTGACGTCTTTTTTTTTCTTCTTTTCTTCATTTTGTGTCCTTTTCTCGTTTACTTCCGAATCTTCCCGCTTAATCTTTTTTCTTTTCCTTTCTTCCTAAAATTGCATACACGCAAATTCTAGGCGGCTTTAAAAGGCCTGTCAATACAACAACAGCAGCACCAGAAGGAAAGGATATTCCTCAGGAGTATATACAAGACTTACTTTTTCCAGCACAGAGACTCGCGTGCCAACGTGGAAGCTCATTCATAGTCATCCTGCTTTACGTCTTTTAATAGCTGTGCTACGGAAGGAGGTGTAGCCAGTAGTTGATATTACACAGAAAAATAAAAACAACCTATATCAAAAAAAAAAAAACAGAACAGAAGAGAAAAGAAAAGAAATGCTGAATCCAGAGTTGGCGGACGTGGCTGATGCGCTTTCACGGGTGTGCATAATGCGTACGGAGGACCACCAACTTCTAAAGGAGATCAGGCGCACGCGGCGACGCCGCAATCAGCAGAGACCGCAGCACGAGGACAGTGCTGCTGCTCGTGCAGACGACGACGACGTTGATGAACGTTACTTCCGCCACGTGGTGAGCGAGTTTGGGCGTCGTGAGGTGTGGCGGCAGCAGCGCGAGGAGGCGCTGCTTGTCCGACTGAGAGCCTGGGAGCGGTCATACTGTGCCCCCAGTAGCAGTGGAGCTGCTGCTCCTGCCGTCAGAGAAGCAGCGGCATGGGCACAAATGGGACCGCTGAAGACGGTGTACTGCGAGTGTATTCAGCTGACATACAGCTTGAAGCCACATGATCTCGTCTGCAGTCCCATGGCGCACCCTGATTTTGGACCAAGCTGCCACCTTTACAGCACCACTGGCAGCCAGCGGCCGTACTCACGGAGGGCGAGAGTAGCAGGGGCACACTGGGAGGATGACGATGGCGCGCAGGAGATGCCCAACATGACTGCAGTTCATCAGGCGCTGTTTCCTGCAAAGCGAAGCAGCGGAACCGATGCGGCATTACGGCAAGCGGAGGAGCTGCTAGATACTCTATTCCCTCTCAGTGAGACCCCTCTAGAGACTGGTGAAAAGGGTGAAGATTTTGAAGGTGGTGCCCTGCACTCTACTCATCGTGTAGCGGTCCCTTTGCGTATGTCTGGACAACCACAGCTGCCCCTAAAGCCCGCCACCCGTGTGGCACTACGGGCGTCGCGGCATGCATGGCAGGTTCTCTTCCTGTTATGGAAGCATTGCATTATGCACATGGCGTTGGAGGATGGCGCGCGTAACTTTGGGTGTGCGCAGTTTGCGGCATCGGTGGCCGCGCGCCACTTTTTGAGGCAGCAGCAGGGACTGTTTGCAAAAGTTCTCCTTTCCCTTGACGAGGCGTCAGCAGCGCCGAGCGAGGGAGTGATTTAGTGAGCAGGTGTGTTGAGTTCAGCATCTGCGCTGTATCTGCTCCTCTTTCATGTTTCTTTTTTCATTTTTTTTTTTTGTGTGTGTGTATGTACCATACATAAAAAGGAGATACGCTGACCACTGGATACATATGTGCGAAGAACATGGAGCTTAGGGCTCAAACGCGTGAGCTATCATGGCTGTTATAGGTTGCATCTATTCTACCTTATTTTTTTCAAATCTTTTCTTCTTCTTTTCTTCTTTTTTTTTTTTTACTGTTTTATACCTGGTGGTGGACGGTTTTACCAGTGCAGTTGCTCAGTCTACAATATTTGTACAATAACAGCAGCAACAAAAACAATATCAACGATCAGGATAGCAAAAGCATTGGCAACACCAGCCGACTCTAAAGTCATCGCACATATCACGTGCATGTCAGTGCAATCATGTGAGTACTGCGCTCTCAGCAATAGCCTCACTAGTATACGTACTTCTACCAGTATCGCTAATGGTCATGCAATCACCAGCACGTGCCTATACTGCGGCTGCACCGTGTGCGGCCAGAAGTGCGTTGGTGATGAGGCTACAACTATTGGCAACAAGAAAAGGAAAGCGGCACGACTCTTGATGTGCGGTGTATGTCACTCGCAGACACATAACACATGTGCCCGTGATCCTTTCACAAACCTTCCGCTTGATGCCGTGACGCTGGCTCGAGTGATGTCTGTCTCAGTTCCGACATCTTTCCACGGCCGCGCGCCACGTGCTTCATCCCCTACCACATCATCAGCGATGCCTACTGGTGGAGGGACTTACTCCTTGACTTCATCCTTTTCGACTATGTTGCCACCTCGACAGAAGGCTACTGAGGGGATGTATGTCTGTTCTCTCGACTGCGCACTCGGTGTGACGGTGTGCGTCAATCCTCAGTTTGACGCTTCACTGAGTGCCGACATTGAGAGCGCGTTAGCGAAACGGTGGACAAGTGCCATGCGGACTGCGTGGCGGAGCGCCTCTGGAGCAGCAGCCACATCTGCTGGTGTGAAGCGAGGGAGAGAGGCGAAGGAGGAGAGGGAAAGTGCTACTGCTGTGCAGGAATACTCGAGCGTTGACAACAGTAGTACCTTTGCTGATGCACAGTCCAAGAGGAGGTGGCAAGGGAGCAGGAAAGTGGGAGTTCCACACGAGCTTCACGAAAAGCTGCATTGCGACAAGGACGATGGCAAGCCAGTGGTAGAGGAGGAGGAGAGTGTGCCAGCCGCACACGTGCATGAATTTCCCTTCAGCGATGTACCAGACTCCGTGCGGCCTGCTCTTGTGGCTGCCTTCTTGCAGCTTCGCTACGAAGGCTGGTGCGAGTACGTCGAGGTGGAGCAGCGCACGCGTGTGCACCAGCCTCAGTACATTCCTAAGTTGCTTGACCTTCCCGATCATGTTCAGGATGGTGTCACCGACCTTCTGTGCCCACGTGGCCAAGCCCTCCACCTATACCTGCTCTCCCCATCTGAGTTTCCCGTTGGGTCAGCTGTAGCGCTGCCTGACTGCCGGCAGCTGCTTTCTGGAGTGCGGGCGGTGCGCGCAGGCTCTTCCAATAGTTTCCTCGCCGAGACAGCGGAGGCGATGATGAAAGAGGTGGCGGAGGTGGTCACCGTCGCGGTGCATGGCGATGACACGCCCAAAATAAAGGTTGGGCGTCGGGCAGGAAAGAGCCACGATACCCTCACTCCTAGTGCGGAGTGAGACGGAGAATGTGTGAATGAGAGCGATGAGCAGAACATGAGTTGAATGCAAAGCGACGATAGCGACAATATATCATGTCCCCTTTTTCTTTTATTGAAATTAGTGTGTTGCTGCTACTGTTTACTTATGCTATTAATGCACCAGTGTGCATTTTTGTAACTGTGAGATGCTGCTTAAAAAAAAAAAGAATAAGGACACAACTACACTTCTTCTTCTCTTTCTTTTTGCTTTATTATCATTTTACTGTTTGCGTTTAAAGCCACCCCTAAAAGCCAGCGTGCGTAACGCACAAGCGTGCAAAGATATTTATTACTTTCTTTCATAGATAGAATTAAAAGGCGGAGGAGGCACCGTACTATGGACTGTCGCGTCTTTTCACCGTGCGGGAGGTACTCTGTGCACTTCCACACAGACGGAGCGACCCGCTTACAGCTCGATATACGCCCTCATGCAGTGCACAGCGCTACTTTAAGTGGGTCCGCATCCACTTACAATTGTCTTTATACCGCCACACTCGATGAGAAGCAGGTTGTGGAGCTATCTACCTCTGCAGGAGTGCGAAAGACCTTCAAGAGCTTTGCAGAGATGACGTACAACGCCCTCATTGGCCGTGCCACGTGTGTGAAGTTCTATGTGGAAACTGTGGAAGAAATGAAAAGACGCATTACTACTGACGTTCAGGCACGGCGGCGCCAGCAGCAGAGTGGCGCCAAGGACATGGAAAGTACAGAAATGATGGATGGCACCGCAGTGATTGACCTTAGCATTGATGAGGAGATTGCACAAGATGTGCTTGCGCAGCGCTTCTTTACGGTTGACTACGACGTTGACTTCACACGGGCGGTGTTTCCCATCCCTTTAGAAACTATACGTGACATCGGTGCGGCTAGTGCGATGCCGGCGTTATGTGGAGCTGACGCTTCTGTTCCAGGCGCCAGTACTACCTCAAGCGGAGGTTCTCCGCGGAACCCTAGCAGTAGTCAGGATCACACGATTCTGCAACTGGAAAAGCAGTTGCGGACTGCGAGAGACACAATAGACACTTTGCGAAACGAAAATGAACGGCTGGAGCGCGAGAAGGATGCCCTTCTGCGTCTTAGCCGTGAAAAGATGACGGAGATGCAGGCCCTCTGCGAGGACTTCCAGGCTCACGTGCGTACGGCATCCGAGGTGGAGAAGTTACGCGCGAAGAATGCAGAGTTGCGTGTAAAGTTAATGGCCACAGAGGCGGCCCTGCGAGAGACGGAGAAAGCAACAGTAGAGAGGGAGCGTAGGTGGCGCAGTGAGTCCGCTTCGCTGGGCAGAAGCACCAGCAATGGGTCTCCGCGGCAACACAGCGCTGGGAGAGAGGCATCCGCTAGTCCTTCTGTCAATCCGTATCTCCGCTCTTTATCTGCCAGCTCTCAGCAGCGCTCTCACCGATCCCTCGCGCCACCAAGCAGCAGCCGCGCTCGCAGGACTTTGGTATCTCCCACTCCCCCACAGAGTGACGCGGACCGGCGCAACCAACAAGAGCAGCGACAATGGCGGCAGGGAGGTTCTAGCAAGCCCTCCCGCTTTGACACGCCTCCATCGGTGCCTCTTCATGGCAGTAGTGGCAGCCGTCCTCGCAGGTCCCACTCTCGGGAGTCTGTGCATAGCCAACACTCGCGCGGAGTCGGCGGGGACTCGCCCGCTCCAAGGGGGCGTACAGGGGGTAGGCAGACAGAGGGGGTTCAGAAAAGCCGTGGCCGCAGTAGAGGCAGTAGCTGCGAAGTATTGAGCCAATGCGGGTCTATCGCGTCATCCTCGCGTTCGTCAAGTGCCAGTCACGAACGGTTGTATCGCACTTCAACCGCCAGTAGTCGTCATCATCAGATGAAAGACCGTGCACTCTACCGGCTTGACTCACCCCCACATCGAGCTGTGTTTCGATAGAAGGGCAAGACTAAGAGCGTGCATGTCTTGCCAAGTACAAAAAGAATGCACATTCTTTAACCCCCTATTTTTGTTATAAAGGGTGATAGCTTTTATGCTGTCGTCATTTTGCAACGTAACGGTTGGAAAAGCAAGAGCGATGTTTTCTTGCCAATTTAGAGTTGTGCATAGCACTGTGATAGAATTTTTTTTTAAAAAAAATGTCAGTCTTTGAGTTTTCAGCTATATATATATATTTAGCTTAGATCCACTTTTTCCACTTTTATCTTTATATTGCAAGTGCTCTTGTTGTTTGCTGCCCCCGCTTTCTTTATTATAACATCAACTGAGTCTTCCAGGAAAGTTAGTTAGATGTTAAAGGAAGCTCAGGTTTCCCTTTCGGTTTTTATTTATTTATTTTATGATGTGTGTGTGTGTGTGTGTGACAAGGGATGCAACAAATGGAGCGATACGAAGCAAGAAAATAGAAGTTTTAGATAAAAATTGTATCTTTAAAGGGCAGTTGTGCACTGCTTTGTTTTTGTTTTGTCATACAAACGCGGACCCCTCTCTTTTTTTGTTCTTTTTGTGTGCTCTTCTGCAATGCACATTTTTGACTTTGCTTACGATGGGCGTGCTCTCATTAATCAGTGAATATCTTTGCATATCTTCTATCCTTCTTCTTTTGTTTCTTTTTTTTTTTTGCTTTATGACTTTACGTGCACGTAGACAGACAACAAGTACATTTCACGTGGTTGTAGGCAAGACGTACAAGGGGCACACTCCTAGTTTGCTCTAAAATACCTTTTTTTTCTTTTGTTTTGGATACATACATACACGCACACACCTATAGGAGTCATGCTGCGCCGCACATGGATGCCTTTGGGCATCTTTAAGATGCCTGGCCGTAAGTCTTTAGACGAAGTTGTGAAACTACCCCTCTTTGAGGCTTCCACACCACAGCAGATCGCGATGATTTGGAATAATCACCACATTCAGTTTCTACAATATTGGGGTCGCACTATCAGCGCCGACGCCTACTACGCGCTAGAACCCAGACTGAAGGCATGCCCTTACTTTGTGATCCCTTGCTTTAGGGAAAAGGGCCTCTTTAACATCGTCACAAACT
The DNA here is from genome assembly GCA_030849805.1 of Sergeia podlipaevii. Lineage (NCBI taxonomy): Eukaryota > Euglenozoa > Kinetoplastea > Trypanosomatida > Trypanosomatidae > Sergeia > Sergeia podlipaevii. The sequence continues at coordinate 21,432 of JASANZ010001974.1, read as the reverse complement.
TCAAGGATGAGGTGATTGGCGTTGCTCCTCTAGCAGAATGGCAGCAGAAACAAGACCACGCTACTATTCATATGACGATTCAGTTCTTCACCGAGCTGGCCCGCACGAAGCGGCTTGTGCTGGTGCGTTGCGAGATTAAGGATGAGGTGTTCAAGCGCCAGGACTGTATTTTTCTTACCCAGATGGTGCTGAAGTACTACTCTATCCCAAGACTTTATGAAACATGGGTGGAGACGTTTAATAAGCGACCCAACTCGTTTGACTACCATGCCTATCTGCGCGCCATGAAGGATGAGGCACAAAAGGACAACATTAAGATTGAAGACAAGAAGAACACACTAGGCCTCCATCAGGATCGCTATGGCCCCATTATCGACACCCCACCAGACTCTATTGCTAATAAGATTATGAGCTCTGTGGACACTGGGAAGTTCAACTAAATGAAAGCTTGGAGGGAGAAAGAAAGAGAGAATAGTTGAGCGAGAATGGGACAGTTCACTGTACACTATCACACGCGCGCTTTTGCTTTGAGAGTCGTGTGTGTTTGTCGATGCACGCACACCGCGTACCGCAGGAGAGTTTTTGAGGGAGAAGAGAGATAGAGGGAGTTGCCCGCTGGACTGTTGTCCCTCTTCTACTAAAAAAAAAATAATACTTTTTGCTAATGGGTATAGGCGCTCTTTCACACAGGCGAGCGAAGCGACCACGCGTCTAATAAACTATATATATTAAAAAATAATCACACACACAAACATTTTTATATGTATTCACCCATAAATGCGGTTGAGTGTTCACCTCCTGCTCACAATGCCGCTTTTCTTTTGCGGGGGAGGGGGAGGAAGGGAACGAGTAGACGCTCACTGAGTTGTTTGGATAAGCCGCTATTGCACTTATCATAAGGTGAAATTGCTAACAAACGAAGGTGGCGATACTGTCTAGCACTGACATACAGATAAAACGTTTGATCTTTTTTTCCTCGTGCATTTGCCTTTTTTTTTTGTCTCTATTGGCTCTCGTCTATATACGCTCCATTCTCGGAGCGAGTGCAGTACATAACAACGCACATTATCGTTAGTCAAATCTGGAGCACGCTTTTTTTTTTTTTTTGCTTACTTTGCATTCACGCACAGCAACACAATAGGACCGCGTGTACAAAGGAAAAATACTTGGCAAGTACGTTTAGTTCTTGTTCATTCACTCCTTTACATCTGAAATGAACAGCAAGCTCCCTGACTACAGCGGCACCAACGACCGCGCCATCACAGTGTACTGCTGGTCCAGGACGGAACCGAACTCTTCGCTTTGGCGTGAGGCCGAGACTCTGGGAAGTCTGGCCGCTAAGAGCGGCTTCTCTATCATTACCGGTGGTTACTGTGGCTCCATGGAGGCAGTGAGCAAGGGTGCGAAGGAAGCCATTGATGCGGGCGTGACGTCAACGGCTGCTGAGGCATCAAAGCCCGAAGTGGTGGGCGTGGTGGTGTCTGGGGTGTTCCCAGACCGTGTTCGGCACGGCAACCCATATCTCACTGTAACGAAGGATTCTTCCAGTATGATGAACCGCATTGAGCAGCTGACGAGCCTTTCGCGGTACTACGTCGTTCTTCCCGGCACCCTTGGTACTCTCCAAGAACTGTGCTGCATCTGGGTGCAGAAACTGCTTCATCCACGTCACATGGACGTCCCTGTTGTGCTTTGCTTCCGCGATCCTTGGGAGAAGTGTCTCAAGGGCATTGCTGAGTGCCTTAATCTCCCTAAGGAACAAATAAACTTGATTCAGTTTGTGGACAGTGCAGAGGAGGCGATGAAGATTATCGAGGCTGATGCCGCTCAACAAGCCAAGTAAAGATAATGCAAGCGGTGGGAAAGTAGCGAACAAACCGTATTGCATTGCTGCTTACTGCAGCTTCATTTTTTTGACACTACAGATCTCACTGAACGCCATAAAGATACTTTCCAAAAAAAAAAAAATGATTTTTGCTAAGCACTAAGAGGAGATGACTTTATTTACATTTCTTATATTTGAATGCAATCTAAAGAGTGGCAAACGTTGAACTCTACAGTCACGTCAATTTTTGTTCAAATTTTCCCCTTCTCCATTTTTTTCCTGCTTACCTTGAATGCCACTAGGTAGCACACAAACAGGTATTTATAGTTAATCAATATAGACTTGCGTATTTTGGTCTTGTGCGTTGTGTGTGTAGCGAGAAGCGCATACGCAGTTGATACTGTCTACTTTTTATTTTTAGCCACAGTCATTCTTTTCCTTTCCTTTTTATTTTAATAAAATAGCTAGGAGGGCGGTATCATCGTGTGACGTACGTAAGAGTGCTTGGTTCTCATCACTGAGTAGAAGCGAGGATCCACATCCTTCTCAAAACTTCTTTTTTTAGCGATCTTCTATGACCAGCATTTCAGATGAACTGCGCACCGTGTACGGCGTTGAATTCCCTTTTTTTAAGGGTACCATCGAGCAGGCACGACACGCTGCCCAGCAGTCCGCGCAGTACCTCGTCATATACATGCACTGTCCTACCCATGAGAACACCCATGCGTTTGTTACCTCGGTCTTTGGTAGTGACGAGGTCGTCGCCCGCTTTAGTGACCGCGCCGTCGTCTTCGCAGCATCTGTGATGGACGCCGCCGGTGTGAAGCTTGCTGCCGAAGTAGGAGCAATTACCTTTCCATGCATTGCTGTGTACTTTAAGCGCACGCTGGTGATGCGTTTCCAAGGCCCATACACGCGGGAGGAGCTACTGCATGAGTGGGCGGTGTGCACGGACAGCTGGGACGGCACCGTGGCGGAGGAGGTGGCCTTCCGCGCTGAGCGCAGATCGCGTGAGCAGGCACGGACCGCCGAAGAGATGGCGGCGCGCGAGATGGAGCTGACGGATATTGCGAAGCTTGAAGCGTTAGAGAGAGAGGAGAAGGCGACGCTAGATCGAAAGGCACAGAAGCAGCGTGAGCAGCAGGAGGTGACTGCGAGGGCAGCACATGAGGCAGGAGAGGCGGAGAAGCGCCGGCGAGAGCAAGAAAGGCAGGAGATGGAGCGAGTGTCCGTGCAGCGCCGCGCGTTGTTGCGGCTACCGCTTGAACCGCCGGAAGACGCAGACCCCAGTAAAACGTGCTTTATAAGCATCCGGACTCTTTCCGGTGCGCAATATCAGCGTTTCTTTTATCGTAGTGACCTCGTGGACTCCCTACTGGACTACGCGGTTTCTCTAGAGACGGGGGTGAGCGCGGAGGAGAGCGAGTTTCTGCAGCTCATGTGCGGCTTCCCACCTGCTGCGCTGCAGTGGAAGGCGGGCGTGACGACCTTTGCGCAACTTCCGCATTTGTGCCCCAGAGCGGTGGTAATCCTCCGTAAGAAGAAAAACTAAACGAACGTTTTTTTTTTACTTTGAAGTCCTCTGCGCCACTCGTTTTTTGTGGATGCTTCAGGGGGAAAGAAGGGTGGCTCTTATTACTCCTGTACCTTCTCCTTTATAGTGGTCTCTCGCCTCTCTTTCGCCCCTTCTTTCCTTTTTTTTTTTCTCATTTATGCAACTATTACCGTCGTTTGGACAACAATTGTGCTTTATTTATTATGCATGTGCTGCAAAACAAAACTCATCTCAAAATTATAAAAAAGTGCCATTTCAATTGTGAAGCAAACCATTGAGCCTTGCTCGCTAAAATGGTGCGCGATGGACGACGATAACTTCTTGTTGCGTGTTCCGTGCAATTGAAGGGGTAGTGATGCCTTTGAGCTTTTGAATTACATATCTACAACGATAACTGCTTCTTTTTTTTTTTTTTTTTTTAAATAATAAGAAAGAAGAAAAACAAACTTTTTTTATTATTTGTCAAAACAGCAACAGCAATAACGACAAGAACAAGAAGGAAAGTCCTCCTCTATTGCATCAAGCGTAAGGTAAAAGGAAAGAGTAGGTGTGTGGTGCTAGTGTGCTCCGAAGAAGAGTTTTCTTTGAAAAGAGAAGGTGCTTTTGTAACTGAGGCGGTATCGCACAGGAAGAAGAAGCAAAACTAAAAGGGATTTCATAGTTGCACATACTTAGTTTTAATAAAAAAAGCAAAGAAAACTTAAGCCAATTTAATTTCTTCTCATTTTACCTTTAACTATCTACTTTTTTTAAATGCACGATGCTGTCGGTAAACAAGGTCATCTGTGTTCGCTTTCAACCCTACGCCATGGCTGTGCAGACGCGTTTTAAATGGCGCCACAAGGAGACAGATCGATGGCGCCGGCTGATGGACGCGACGTGCTTTCAGGTAGACTGGCTAGGCCAGACGCTTGGCCGCAACTTCTCGCAGTACGGTGGACACTGGACGCACGTCCTGACTTGTGCTCACGTTGTTTGTCCCTGGGACTATCCTAATTTTTATCCCATTGAGGGCCCCACTAGGTTTGTCTCTCACATCACCTTGGCAGACACTATGACGCAGATCCGCATTCCATCTCTACAAGGAATGGCCGTGTACAAGCATTTCACATCTAACCAGCACGTTTACGTGCACTCCAACCCACGTGTCGACCTCTGTGTGCTTCACCCAGAGCAAAATCTGAAACGATGCGGTGAGATGAAGATGATGTGGATGCAGAATGAGGGCTATGTCATTAGACCACGTCTAGAGATCAACGAGGCGCTCAAGGTGGGCGATCACGTCTGGATATACGGTACCTCAGCACACGAGTCTCTCTTTGACGAGGAGAAGGGCCCGGAGCCACTCATGATTCCAACCGGTATTCGAGCCCGCGTGCACGCCGTCACTCGCGAGCACTTTTTTCTTGACACGAAGGCAGTCGAGGGCCCTGAGAAGGGTCAGGTGCACATGGGCATGTGTGGCTCTGTCATTATGCGCAACGGCAAATGCGTGGGGATGCTGACTGCCACAGTACACGAGGGGAGCAATTGTAAGGAGCTAGCGGGGACGGCCATGTGCACTTACGCGTCTGACATTTTCGAGTTTCTGTTGGAAGTCGAAAAGCAAATGAAGAATCCAGCCCCACCTTCAGATATCGAGGAGACCAGGTTCCAAGAGCGGCGGCGCGCCGAGGGCAAGGTGGACAAGCCCCACAAGACATGGGAGCTTGATCAGTCGCGCACTGCGCGCCACATACCTGTTCCTGTCTCGCTCTTTCACATGGAGGAGAACTGGATGACTGAGGAAGATTTTATGACAAGCACAGTCTTTGGCCGCAGTGGGGTCTTTAATCAAGAGACTCAGGAGAACACGCTGGGGTACGATATGAACACAGCCAAGTCTTACGGTGACCGACCGGGAGATATCGGCGCGTTCTCCACCTCCACACAGTCGGGGAAGCCCACGATACAAGGCGAGCGGAAGGACTACAGCCCTACCGGGGTCTACGCAGATCCTGAAAGCTTCAAGACCAAGGATGTGTGGGACTATGACATCAGTTCTGAAATGCGATCTATATTTGAACACGCCACTGATGACAAGGACGCTGAGAGCTTAAACATGATGCGGAAGTCTTTGGAGAACATAAGAGCTCAGCGTGCCATGGAAAAGATGAAGGAGACGGTAATGAACAATGCCGGGAGGAGCGACGACCCGCTCAACGTTGGTGAGGCGGGCCACTACAATGGCCGCGCGGACGCTGGCTTCGCCAATTTCGATCCCGATAATGACGAATTTCAGACCATGAAGCGGCAGCGACGGGGGTACGAAGGGAGCTCAACCAACAGCACGGCTGACGGCGATATCCCGGACAGACCAGCCGCTGATGATTCTTCCCCGCCTCCACCGCCACCACCACATGAAAGCCCGATGGAGAAGAAGCGGCGGCTGCGACGAGAGGCAGAGGAGAAATACCAAGCCGAACTCCGTCTGCGACACGGCCAGAGGGCGGTCCCGTTTGGAGATGAAGATCTTTCTGGTATGTGGGAGCGTCATTGACCTTGACACAAGCTGTGTCATTGGAGAATGCACGGTTTTGCTCTTCACTGACGATCAGTGTATGTTTTCTTTTTCTTCCTCTTGTTTTGCCTCCTTTTGTTTGCTAGAGGATGTAGTTTGCTTTCAACTGTAGTTTGCTATCGATATCAACACAAAAATCAAATGGCATTTGTGGTGACTCCTTGTGGAACATTAAAAAAAAAGCACTCCTAAAATTTAATGGAGAGATTAAAAGTGAAGAGTGACTACTTACAGGCATATTTTTTCTTTTTTTTGTATTCATCATGGTTTCTGGTTTCTGCTTATTTTTGTCTTCGTTCTGCCTCTTGCCTTTTTATCTATTTCATTAGGCACTTACCAATCAAAGACTACACCAGCGAGGAAAGCAGCTGTCCAGATTCAAAAATAAGTAAAAGAAACCAATTGAAAGGATAGCATAATACCTAATAAGGCACAAACGAAAAACAACCAAAAAAAAAAATAGGTGCTAAGCAAGAAGCTAGCCTAACATCACCTCGTGACGATAAATCGAGAACAAGAACAAAAACAACGAAAAATAGTGCACTCATAAAAGCTGCACGTTTCTTTTATATATTTTATTTTCACAGATTTAGCAAAAAAAGAAAGAGAAGGGTAGTGTACTTGCCTCTCTCAACTTAGAAACTAGTGCTCCCTTTTTCATTTTTTTTTCTTTTGGAACGGCGCACTCATTGCATAATTCCTCATAGCAAGAGAAGGGAGACTAGAACAGGAGAGAGACAGAGAGCTAGCAGTGTATCTCTTAGCTCTCCGTGCATTTTTTTTTTTTTAATATTGTGATTGACAGTTTTTTTTTGAATCGCAACCACACACAAGTTTTCTTTTGAAAGAAAAAGCATTTAGTATTTGATACAGTCAAAGCGCTATCTACATATATATATCAGCGGCTGCGTGCTTGGAGCTACGAAGTACGCGTAGGAACTCCACATCGCTGAAACGATATCTGGGATTACACGCGCACACACACAATTAATTTTTTTTGAAATCAAGGGTGACAGACGTACAAGGGAAGCACACTGCATTTTTTTTTATCTAGAATATATAAAAGCACTTNTCTTGCCTTCGAAAACGCGAGGAAAAGGAAAAAAAAAAGGACAATATTACTTGATTTGAAAAAAAGAAAAACTGCACACTAGGACAGCAACCTGTATTTTTTAAATATATATTAAGCACATTCCAAAGATGATGAACCCCAACGCAAGTCCATGGACTCCTCCAAAGGAAGGAACGCCTCCGCTTACGCACGGGTCGCACACCAGCACATCTTCAAATGGTGACTCCACCACAACGCCAGATGTTCATTCATTTTTCTCTCTTACTACAAGGCCAACACTCCTTCATGCCTCCGCACCCGAAACTTCAGCTTCTCTCTCAAGGGATCGATACACAGAGACGAGCCGCAACACCAGTGTCGCTGCGTATGGCCCGTACCGTCCGTCCACAGCGCTGACACAGCTTGAGGTGACCGAAGAGGATGCACGGCGCTGCAGCACACTGTTGCACAGACAGCACACTCCATATCAATCTGCATCGTGCAAGACTGGGCTCGAGATACCTCGACCTCGCCGCGCAGTGACTGTGTCGCGAGTATCAGAGACAACGCCTCCAGCGTACGCTGAGGCTCTCGCCAGCTCTCCCACCGTGGCATCTGCTGCTAAGGATTTGCCAAATCTTAGCCAAGAGCATCTATACTCAAGCGAGGAAGAGAAGGGTGAGAAGGCTCATCACCACAATCTGCATCAGAATTGCCTGCACTCTTCTGCACCAACGTGTATTGACGTCACCAGCGATGAGGGTGGCAGCGAGGAGACAGGTGGCGACACGCACGGGAAGTATTCTTCTGACCGCTACATACAATCGGTGACAGCTGAAGATACAAGCATCATCTCTATAGCAACGGCGGGCTCGCAGTCCTACAGGGCACACAGCATAGGGCCGTCTGGCACAGTACTCACAGCCAGTGCCAGCAAGGCGCTGTCCCAGTCTTCTGAGGCCGATGACTCTGCCTTTCAGCAGTTCATTGAATCTTATGGCACGGAGGAGTCACCCAACCGCTATTGCGTCTCAGCGACATCACCCCTTTCCTCTAGTCCATACAAGCCCTACACAAGCCCAGAGCTGCTTAAACTTGTTGAGAGAGTCAATGAGAACAAGCGAGAGTGGTTCTGTGCGACTTTGCCAGATCGTAGCAGCATAGCAACAGCACAAAGGGATCCCGTCATGAAGGTAAACGACCCGTACAGCTTTGCGTGCCTCTCACAGAGTGAGGAAGATCCTCGCGATCCCTCTGAGGAGGCTTCACCAACCCCAGGCTCTCCTACTGCCACTACGAGCACCAGTAATGGTGTTGAGGGTGATGGGGCAGCGGCACCTGCTGGTGGGCGTTCTTATGCAGCCGCACTCGTGGGAGACGCGCGATGCCTTTCCAAGACGACGACGACGACATCAGTGAATGCCACCGCCGTCACCAATAGCAGCAGCAGCAGCAGTGTCACCATCACAGTACCGCTGCCTCGATCAAGGTGTCTTCAGCACAATACTAAGACTGGCGAGGAGACATTGAGTGTCCCTCGGGTAGATGTGGCTGCCGCTATAGCAAAACGAGTAACCCAAGCAGCAGCTGGCGTTTTGCCCTCTGATGAAACGAGTGGCTTGCCTGCGAGGGCGTTGCTGCATGGACACAATCCGTGTATCTCAGCAAGCCTCGTAGAAACCGCACTAGATTATAAAATGGCGAAACAAGAGGCAACACCGACAGAGCAAGAGCCGGTGGAGGAACCCAAGGCACTACCACCTAAGAAGCCAGCTGTATCGCACGATGAAATGATCGCCAAGCGGAAGCTACAGAGGCAGCAACAACAGCAGCAGCAGAAGGCAGCTCGGAAGCGAGTGGCACAAGAGTGGGTGATTGTTGGTGGTTCCTCGGCAATGAACAGTAATGCCGCGACGGTGGACTCGGGGAAGAAGCGCACGAACGACGCGCGCCAGCCAGTGCCAGAGGGCATCGGGTGCACAACGCAGTTTGAGGTGCTGCGGAAGCTTGAAGAAAGGGGAAAAGGCAAGAAGAAGACGAAGGCTGTAGGCACTTTTGGTGGCAAGAATGGCCCTGAGAGCGAGAAGATCTACAACGCGGCGGATGCTAGCAGCTCGGAGGACGAGAATGATTGGGAGGAGGACGCAACGGCACGTGGCTCTAAGAAGATCAGTGCTAAGAATAAGAAAAGGAACAAAACGAAGACACTCTCTGCCCAGCAGCTCGCACATGAGGAGGAGCAGCTTCTCCGTCTCCTTGAAGAGGCAAGCACTGCTGACGCTATCATCTCCGTGGCTACTGCGAGGAGTGCCGGGTTTGTAGCCGAGAGTATCATAGCACAGACACATGAGGCGGGAGCCACTGCTGCCGCTACTGTCAGTTCCGTAGGGAATGAGCGCAAAGAGAAACCGCACCATCTATGCCTCATGAATGTTGCCATACACTGCTTTTCAAGTGTAGAGGACCTTCTCACGGACGCTCTTCATCCTCGCCGTGAAGGCAGCGATGATGCCCAACGGGTATCCTCGAAGGCTCGATCCCTTGCCGCTCTTCTTCAGCGCAGCTTTACGTTGAGTGAGAGCACCAATGCGAAGACGATGCTCCTGCAGCGGGCGTTAACGCAGCTGACGCCATCCATTCAGCAGCAGTTTCCGCGCTTGGCGTGTGCGATACTGCTGGAGGCGAGCGACTGCCTGATTGATTTTGAGCGCAGCGTGCAGTGCGCGCATCAAGCGCTGCAGCTTAGCACGGAAAGCGCCGAGCAACTACTTGTGTTCGAGATGCTAGCCCGACTGGCCACTACTCGTGTTCTTGCGCGTGTGATTGACACGTCAGGCGCAGAGGAGCACCTTGTGCGGGCCGCGGCATTGGCTCTTGAACTCGGCGAGAAGCACGCGCTTGGCTACATCACACTGCAGCTCGGCATTACTCTTGAGCTATCCGGCAACTTTCCTGATTCCATTTTGTGGTATGTGGCCGCTGAGAGGCTGGCGGAGGCGACAGAGCAGCCGAGGCTGCTGTGTGATGTACTGTGCTGTCGCGCCATTGCCAACTATGCGGTAGGCGAGTCCCAGCTGGCGGATAGCACACACGCCCGCTCAGTCGCTCTTTTCGACCACTTCCCACCCGCGTGGCGGCAGCGACCATTGCAGAACTTTGTTCAGCTGATGCTCCAGACCGGCGATATGTCCGGGGCTCTTGCCATACACAAGGAGGAGCTTCTCGTCGCGAAGCAACAGGGCGACAACGCGACTGTGTCAAGGTGCATAGGCAGCATTGCGCTTGCACTCCGGTACTTGATGCGGTACGAGGACTCTGCCGCTGAGTACATGCACGAGCTCTCTACGTACTGCTCCCCTGATGCACGACAGATCGTTGAGTCTCTCACAGGGGCGGCGTCCTGCTTTTTGCTCTCTGGACACACCCTGAAGGCTCGAGACTACGCTATCAGAGCCGTGCGGCACGCCAACGCAAGCAACGAGCAGTGCACCATGGCCAAGGCGCTTGTAGAACTGGCTGAAGTGGAGCTGCGGCAGCACGTGATGATGATGCAGAACGATACACAACTCAACACAGATAAAGGCACAATCGCAAATAAAGGGGAGGACTATCTCCATTCGTCTCGCAGGCACGTCGTGGAAGCTCTTAACGCTATGCAGGGTGTGGACCCGGTGGACAGGAAGCAGTACCTTGTAAAGGCCACACTGTGCGAGCTTGAGTGGCGGTGCTGCAGTCTGCTCCAGCGCATCGCCTTTCAGGCATCACAGCAACAACAGCGGAGGCAGGGAGAGGGAGCGGAGGAGGGAGCAAGAATGCTAGAGGCTCTCCTGTGCAGCGACCTATGCAACGTCCCCAACACTACCGACGTCCATGCTTTACTCAGCCGCCGCGAACACATGTACACTCGCAGCAACATTGGCATCGTGTCTGCAGGAGGCGCGCCGTCGTCCTCTATGGAGTCCATGGGGTATCTCACAAAGCAGTTGGTCAGCGAGAACTCTCTTGTGGAGCTGCTTTCCAGCGACCTCTTTACACACCGCAAGATTGTTTGCTACTCGCTGCCGTGGACTGAGGAGTCGGCGTGCATGGCCTTTGTACTTTGCATCCAACCATCGTCGACAGACTCCACGCAGTGTGAGCTCGTAGTAAAGGCCATTCCTCTTTCTCTTTGCGATGAATTGATTTGCCTTCTCACCAATCCTGGCGCGTTGAACGCTGTATTTGACGCTGAAATGTGGACGCTGGATGCACCAGCACGGAAGCGCGTATATGGTGATACCCCTTTGTGGCCTCAGCACTACAGTGTCACCGCATTCAACTATGAGGCGAAGCACAAGGGTGCGAAGAGCACAGCCGCAACGACGGTGGCCTGCGAGGGAAAGGAGGAGGAGGAGGAGGAGCGCAATGAGAAACCACGCCTAGTCACTGACGCACAGTACTGTCTTGAGCTTCTCTATCAATCATTCATAATGCCCATAGAGAAGGAGCTGGCCTTTATGAGCGAAGGCACGAAAGCTGACAAGGTGCATGGCGTGACTTTCATCGCTGATGGCATCTTTACTCGTATTCCCTTTCACGCTCTGTATGATGGCAAGTCATATCTCACACAAAGGCTGAGCGTCACGACGTGCTGCTCACTGAGACTGCTATGCACTCTCTACGCTGGCTACAAGAAGCAACAGCAGCAGCAACAGTGGTCGAAGGACGAAAGGGCAGTGCAGGCATATTTGGTGGATGTGGCGGCGTCTAGCAGTGAATGGGAAAATACATCAGTAGTGGCTGGTCTTTCGCAGGTCTCTGAGATCCGGCACACCACCGTTGATGCTGATGCCGCAATGGACGCCACAGCGATGGAAGTTACTTCAACAGCCACAGCTGCAGTCTTAAGTACTGAATGCGCTGAAGTGAAGTCCTTACTTGATGCTCTCCAGAGCTGCCGCAAGGACAAAGCCGCCAGCAACTGTCTCTACAGCGCTGTACATGAGCATGCCACCTTGCTAGGGCAGCCATTACCGTCTGTTGTGCTGGAGCTTAACATACCTGTTGTACCACAAGTACGTGAGGACTTTTGTGGGTTCTGCGTTGCATCTCAGAGTAATGTGCGGGTGTGTCACTCTCTCGATATTGCGTACTCATGGGATCTGCATCGTACCAGCCTCGTCGTGTGCAGCGGTTTTGGTACATATAGTGGCCTCTCCATTCATGAAACAGGGATCCCTGTGTATAGGTCTCTGCAGTACGCAGGAGCACCACGACTACTGCTTTCCATTGGCACTTCCTTGCCAACTGACAAGCGAGTGGGCGTGGCGGCGATGAGGGCAACTGGCACCGCTACAGCTACAGCTGGTGGCATTGCAGACGCAGTGAAGGCGGAGCGCTGTCGACTGATTGAATCTGGTGCTTCTTTGTCCGAGTGGGCGACATACACGTTGTGTGGGCTTCCTTGAGTGAAATGATAGCAGAATGTCCGGGTGTCGCTGCTTTAAAAAAAAGAAAAAATTAGATAAATAATCATTACAGAGTTTGCTGAAGAAAAGCAAGAGATAATATATTTATGCTTTTTTGGCTTAGAAATACAGGACTTAGCTTTCGATGTTTCGCAAAAAAAAAAAAAGAGAGAAATATAAAAACTAACACTTAAAACGGCAATTGATATTTACATCTCAGAGGAGATATCTTGTGTCTTTCCTTGAAAACGTTAAACAAGTCTGAGAAGTTTACGCTCCACATATTACTACTACACGCTTTTTTTTTCTGTAACGTGATGTTCTTGCTTGGTTGAAGATCAGAAAACTTTCTTGATCTTTCCTTTGTAAAAAAAAAAGCAAACAATCTGAAAGCGCTTTTTTTAATGTTTCTTTTTGCTTTTTTTTATCAATGTGTGTGTGTGTGCGTCCTCACTCCCAATACAACATTTATTTTTTTGACTTTATCGTTACAGTTGCAAATTAATTTTTTTTCAAAAGGTTCAAGTTGTGATGACACCATCGAAGTTACCTCCAGCTTTTCAACGTCTTTTATTCTTAAAAGAAAATCAGTTTGATGAATGGGTATGGTGAAAGGTGGTTTGCTTTATATATATTGCTTTGAAGTTTATCGTTTCTCTCTCCTTTATCAGAATAGGAAGAAGGAGAGGAATGCTTGAGAAAACAAGGAAGGACAATCAGATGCTTCAATATATGTTAATGAAATGATTGTGTTTGTTGTGCTAGAGAAGTGTATGTGGTGTGCACGTGGACCTCAGATGCAGGCCTACGAATAGTTTTGTCTATATTCCAGACTCGAACGTTCGAGAACCACCGCAATTTTTATGAAAACTACATATATATATATATATATATGTATACATTCTTTTGAAGTTTATTTTTAAAAAGCAGCAATAAGCAACATCGCAAGTGCTTTACAATAGAGTGCTGAAGGAAAGCAGACTTTTGGCACTTGCTCAATTTTCATTATCTTTTTGTTTGATATATTAAGAAGAAATCAACTTTGCATTAAGTGACTACAGACTGGAAGGAATGCCAGTCGGCGTTTTCTTCCAACTTTAGACTAAAAAAAGAAAAAGAGATATTGACAAAAGATATATGAGAAGTTTGATATTAGTACGGACTTTGTTTTTTTTTTTTCCTTCCTGCCAACCAACAAGCAGTAGTGATGCGTCAGTTGATTGTCTACGATGTGACGTATAGTGACGCAGTCGAATTGTAGTCCAAAGAGTGGAACTACTGGAGCGGGGCTGTTGTAAGTGAGCGCTTTGTTTTTGTATTTTATCGGGTTTCAGTCATCACATACAAGTACTTTACTATCATTTTAATCATTAATGATATATAAAGAAAAGAAAAAAGTTAAGAAGTATATTTACATTTTGGACTTGCATGCGAGAAAGCGTTGCGCTGACTGTTGGCCATTAACACAACTGCCGGAATTCCCTGCGAGCAAATAGGTCTTTTCTTCTTTTTTTTTTTTTCTCCCTCTTAAGTGGTATTGCTTCACATTTCACCGTCTTTTACTTTCCTCCCTTTTTCTTTGAGGTGCGACAACACAAGGAATCAAGAGAGGAAGGCAATTTCAGAGCGAAAAATAAACCGACTAGTGGATTTGCCATTTGTTTCTTTACCCCCATTTTTTTAAACTTTTTCTACATTAGCACACACGCACAACCACGGGCTCTCAAATCCTTCAGTATACCGTGAACTCTAGTCATGGCCCGCGCACGCGCCATCGAAACTCGTCTTGAGAAGCTCATCCCCGCACTGGATGAGTACTTCACAGTGGGCTTTCTTACGCGTGAGGAGTCTCTTGAGGTGTCTCGTCAACGCACCCACTGGGAGTACCGCCTTGTGGCGAAACCACTGCTTCTGCTTGATGTACAGGATGCAGTCAAATACGAACTTGGTCTCGAGGAGCGCCTGAGGTTGTACTGCGTCACGACAAAGGTAAGTCTTAAGCATCGTTGGTCTATTGTTGAGCGGGTAGAGAGCATATATAAAATTGGTCTAAAAAATTTACGCAACCCCAAAGAGCGGGAGACGCTGAGGCGTGAATGTGTTCTCTTCATGAAGCACTATCAACTGCACAGCAGTCTTAGTAAGCTCTACGCGGAGCTTTTGATCAAGAACCCAACCCGCGCTGATGTCTGGGTAGAGGCGGCTGAGTGGGAGAGTCTTTCGCAGAGAAACGTGGATAATGGTCGAGCTATTGCGCAGCAGGCACTCGTCACGATGGCGGCAGAGCCGCAGGTGTGGGCCTGTGCACTCAAGATTGAGCTGCACTTTGCTGCTCGCCTGCTTCACGGTCTCATTGAAGAGCGCAAGGAAGAGCTGCACAAGAAGGATATGAATCGAAAGCGAAAGCAAATGGCTGGGGCCGAAGGAGAAGGTGCAGCCGCTGGTGATGCGGAGGATGGGAAACCCTCGGAGAAGTTACGCGCAGAGAACGCAGCGATGGGTAGCATTCTTCTTGACCTTGCGTTGGCTCAGACTGTGGTACAGGAGGCTCTTACCGGCCCTGCTAGCAGCCCTGCTCTTGCCAGCCAGCTTCTTTGTGTAGCAGGCGAGCACGTATTTGCCGCCGGGATAGTCCGCGAGATCGTCACTGAGGCGGCCCAAAAGATGTTTGTTTGCGTCACCAACGGAGAGGGGAGCAATATCAGCCAAAAGGTACAGGTTCAATGGAGAGAGGGGATGCATGCGGTGTGCAGGTCATACCTCACATTGCCCGACATTCTCACGAATCGCTTTGCCAAGCCCCTTTGCAGCGCTGTGGAGTACTTGGACAACTTGGGTGTTTCTGTCGCCAGCGTGAGCGCCGGCGGTGACAAGAAGCTCGCACAGCAGATTGCCCATCAGGCGCGCGATCATGCCGCCATGAGCTCCCTGCTCTCTCTTATTGCCTTTGTGGCACCGACTGGTTCTGCAGCTAAGAGCAGGAGCAGACCAGCAAGCCTCTCCTTCTCTGCAACCTCCCAGGGGGTGGTAGAGGGGACCTGCGAGCTACTGAAGGCGCTGGTTGCTGTGGGCCGCGCCAAGGCGGTCTCTCGCGTGAGTGGCGCTCTGATGCGGGCTTCTCAGAGCGACAGCAGCATGGTAGAGCTCGCACAGGTGGCGGACTGGTTGTGCAGCAACGGTGGTGCTTCTGCTGAGGAGGAAGAGAGCGAGACGAAGAAGGGCAAGAGGAAGGCAGCGAAGAGAGGCGCTGGGGCTTCCCAGGAGGCGCAGCAGCTGCTCGCCGAGGCCGAGGCGCGTGCCGAGGCACTTTTTCACATGGCCCGCCTGGCTGCCAGCGAGGCGGCACCGTCCCGCTCCAAGGCCAAGACTGAAGGTGAATCGCACGAGCAGAGGCAGCAGTGGCCAGTACAGGCTCTGGGCCGTTTCCTCCTTGCTGAGGATCGTGATGTGCTGCGTGAGGTGGCTTCTAGTGTTGCTGGTGTCGCCAGTAGCGGTTCTGCGTTATCTCCTGCTCGCTCTGACAAGGTGCAGGGGCAGAACAAGGGCCTCACTGAGGACGAAATCGAGGGCATCATCCTGTGGCTCCGCAAAGAGGAGATGGAGTGCGATGCAAAGGATGAGAAGGCCCTGGCAGCTTCTAAGGCTCGCAGAGTTGATGCTGTGATCGCGTTGCTTAGGCGGCATAGGCTTATCTCTGAAGCACCTGCTAGTGCTAGTATTTCTTCTTCTCCAATTCCGGCTGCACAGTCGCCTGGTAGGAAGAGGACGAGCTCCGCTGAGATTTCCGCGCAAAGCACCGAAGCAGAGAGGGACGTTCTGTTGCTGCGCAAGAATGCCATTGACTTTACCACTGATGAGGCTACGCCTGTGCTGCTGTGGCGGTTGTATAATGCGCTGGAGGTGATAGATTCCAGGCGCCCCGCACCTAACGAGCAAGCCGGAAGCTCTTTCGCTGCTGTTGCTTCTTCCTCTGATAGCGATAGTGATAGCGATGAAGGGGATGATGATGATAGGCGGCGAATGCAGAAAAATGCGGGGAGCGATCGTTCCTTTTCCAACTACGCTGCAGCAGGCATGCACTTCCTCGCAGGCGTTTCACATGGTTCTCTGAGTACTGGCGCAGAGTGGGAGCGTGTCGAAGGTATTTCTGCACTTTTCCGCAGCCACTTGCACAGCCTTACTGGCCTCAAGCGGTTTGTCCGAGAGGAGCTTGTGACTGCTATGAAAGCCGCAGGCGCAAAGGGGAGTGACGCGTGGGTGACCGACATGCAGGAGCTCCTCAGTGAGGCTCGCCGCTGCCAGCCGTTGCCTAGACACTGCCTCGCGAACATGATAATTCCGTTTCTGGAGGCGGTAGCGGTGTACTCTAGGACAGCTGGTACGCCGAGCTCTGCTGCAGAGTCGATCAAGGTGGCTCGTGCTGCTCACGAGACGGTACTGGCTCTTTATGGCTTCACTAAGCATCTTGAGTTCTTTGCCCCTGTTGTGTACGAAGGCAAGCCGCGAGGGAGCACTAAGCAGGAGCAGAACATCTCACCGGATGTGCCGCGCATGCTGAACGCTGTTGACTGGGTTGCCTACGCGACTTTTGAGCGTGAGGTTGTCAAGGATCTTGTACGATCCAAGGCGGTGGTGGAGCGTGCGCGTCGCTTTGCCCTGGCTCCACAGATTCTGCTTGTCAAGCTCTCTAACTCTGTCTAAGGAGAGAAAAGAGAAATATATAAATATAATATTTCTTATCTTTTGAGAGGGGGAGAGGAGGGAGTGAAGGAGAGAGAGAGAGAGTGATGCTTCTGCTTCTTTGGACATATGGTGCCATGATATGAATCACAAGTAGGAGGCACGTCAGCGTGTGAAGAGTGAAAGAAAGTGAAAGCATAACTGTTGTTTAAGTGCGCACAAGCACATTAATAATTCTTTTTTTTTTTTCTCTCTATATATATTTATATTGACGTTTTTGTGGTATAAAGGTCCACCTGATAAAGCTGACTCATTTTTTTTCTGATTCTCTCTCAAAGAAGAAATCTTCTTTGGTGACTTTTTGAGAGGGAAGGAAAGATCGACTGAAGCATTTGAAGAAGAGGGGGGGGGGGCTAGGGTGGCTGAGGATTTATAAGCGATTAACATGTACTCGGGAAAGAGTCATAGCTAACGACATGCACACAAACACACACACAGAGAGAGAGAGGCTACACAGTTTAGCGCTGCAAAAAAGCTGAGGAGAACACATTTCTCTCATCTTGCTGATAGTTGGGTGGAAGCCATTTCTTATTGTTGTATCTACATGTATGCTTGCTTATCCCACGTCCACACATATATACACCTGATCATATCACCATTCTTTTTTGTTTTTCTTCCCTTTTTGTTTTCTTCTTCTTCTTCATCTTCTTTGCATGCCAGTGTGCAGTCTCTAGTTTTTTTTATATATAGCAACATATTTTGCATTTAGTCTCACATGTTTAACTGGGGCAGAGTTCTTCATAGTTTGCTGAGAAACCCTTTGAAAGCGGGCTCATCGTCAACATTTTCAGCCGCATACATTGGCAGCACCAATAGCAGAAGTGCTTCATCTTCACAGCAAACATTGCCTGCAGGGCCTGGTATCATCTCCAGCGCTCATGCACGGCCAAACTGTCGCCGCCGCCACCTCCCACCATGCAGCTCCATCCGCAGCTCAGTACAGGTCGCCTGCCCTGGCGCGCCTGCGCCGACATCACTGAACTCTTCTTTGCTGTCCTCCTCCGCGATGGCGCCGTATACACTCTCTCTATACGCAAGTGTCAACAGTCGCAGTCCACACGTTACTGTCGCTGCGTTGATTCGCTGCCTCGCAGTCACTGGCGGCGAAGGAAGAGACAAAGACCTTGCAGCTGCGTCCAGACAAGTTCTGTGCGAGCTACTCGCGGACCCCCTTGTTGCCTCTGAACCGCTGTTCGCTGCTATGTGTGCGTGTGCGGCGGTGGTGGCGCCGTCCACCCACTGGCCTCCATGGATAGCACGTTACTTCTTAGGCGGGGACGCAGCACAACAACAGCAGCAGCAGTTGCATGGTATCACCACAACTCGACAGCGGGGACGCAGGAGCAAAAGTAAGGTGGCTGACGCTGCCTCCGCACCAGACACCGCGCAGGAGGCGATGGGCAGTATCGCAAGATCTGTTCTTTCCCACCTCGCGAAGGCCCTCAGTGAGAGCAGCCAGCACTCTGGGTTTGCCCTACTTGATAACCAACAACGCCAGCAACAGGAACAGCGGCTTACGCTTGCTCTGTGTGGACTCTGCGTTGCTTCGTCTAGAGAGAGTGCTGCTCAGCTGGCTTGTTCCGCCTTGCAGTACGGCAGCCACGATGCCGCACCTGCTGTTGGAGGTGCCCTTGCTGCCTTTTGTTCTGCTTATTGCCAGCGTCAGCAGCAACGGCTACGGCAGCGTCAAGGTGCAAGTGTCTTACCAACCGTGAACACAGAGCAAACTCGCAGCGAGCACACAGGGGCAGCTCCCGTGCCTGTAGCTCTCACAGATGCATTATTCATTGAGGATGCTTCACTCATGACAGCAGAGCACTTGTGGCTAGTCATGTGGCAGGATATTTCTTTTCGGTGTGGCGTACCAATCATACTACCTCCGTCTATGAGTGTCTCTGACAGACCTTCGACCTTGATGGCGGAAAAGGACAGTTGCGGCGTGTGGTCACAAGCTACATACCGTCACTTTATACGCTGGCAGGCTCATTGCTTACTCACGGAGAATGACCTGGGTAGCTTGTTCTCAATACTGGATGAGCTGAGCAGGAGCGGGATTGAATTTCTTGCCACCACGCTCTCCGAGGGCATCATTGCCCAGCTGCTCACAACGCTGCCAGATACCTTCTTAAAGCATCAATCTCCAAAATGTTGTGATGTCCTTGCAAGGGTATTGCTTGAGTCCTTGCGTGCGACTTGTGGCGGAGACCATGGCTTCTCTCCTTCAATGTCCCTTTCCGCTTCCTCCTTCTCTCTTTTGTCAGCAGTGCCGCCGCGTGCCTCCAGATTTGTGCCGACAGTGACGAGCAACGCCGTTCTCTATGCGCGCATGCTTGATTACATCACACGCGTTGCACGAGCTGCCACTGCACGGCCGCAGTTAGATGAGAGCGTGCGCGACCTTTCTTTGCTCCTTTCTGTGGCAAACATTGATGCACTAGCAGCCTCCATGGTGCCTGAGGGGCGGCCGCTCACGGAGGTGATGGTCGCTGAGAGGGATGCGTCCCGCGCAGAAAAGACGGCAGCGCTAGCGGCGGCGCTGAATGGCGTGATTGATCTTATCTTGCCTGCTCAAATGGATGGCTTTAGAAGTGAGGGCAGCACTGGCCGCTACAGCGAAGGTGCAATGCGTATTGGTGCAGAGCACGCAGATGACACCGTGCGACTCGGCGCCAGCGTGCTGAGCCGCTTGCTGCTTCTCTGTGCCAGTCGTGAGGGTTGTTTTCCGGAGCGTGTTGCGGAACCAGCGTGGCGACGTGAGCTGCGTGCCCGCACAGCCGTGCGCTCTCACAAGTACCAGCTCCTGCTTTCTGAGATCCCTCACGCACAGGTATGTCACTTACTCCACACACTGCTTGGGCGGGGATACGTGGAGGAGGGTGCCGAGGTGGGCAGTGCACTGGTGGCGGGAGGGCTGGTAGATATACGCTACTACGCGCTGCCAGTGCTGGGGTGTCTGTACCAGGCAATATGCACGTGCGCGCTTCAGACAGCCGAAGTCTCTTGCGTTGCGGGTGGTATTGCTGCCCCTTCGCACAAAAAAGGGACGGACGGTGCAGAGAACTGCGCCACGAACGGCATGGAGACGACGGGACTATCTGAAACACCACGCGGGTCAGTACTGGCACGCCTTGGCGCACTGTGCCGTACACGCCTGGAGGTCTTTGGAGACTCAGTGCCACTGGCTGATTCTGCTCCAACTGCTGCTGTCCGCATTGGTCACGACATCACTTCTTCTCAGGCACTTGTTGGCGGCGGTGGTGGTAGTACGCATGTCTTGCCCCGCTCTTCTTCACCTCTTTCAGCCGCGTTGGTGCCCACTTCTCACGAGGATTCCACAGCTCCAGCACTGACCGGACTCGGAGCGATGTCCTCTCTTATGATGTACCACGCTCAACATGGACTTGTACTGACAGAGCTCGCTGCGCATTTCGTGTACTGTCTGCAGAACAGAGCCACCCTGACGGCTGGCGGAGGCCTAGCAATAGACTTTAGACGCCAGCGTGCTTTTGCCTCCTGGGAGGTTAAAGGGACCGTGCATGTTGGATAAATTCGAGTCCAAAGAGAAGGAGGAAAGGAAAGAGGAGGTGGAGGAGGAGGGAGGGAGGAGGGGAGGGGGTGAGTGGTTTCTGCTGCTATGCTTTGTATGCGTTTTTTTTCCCTTTTCTTTGAGTCATACAGCTGTCATAGTTACGCTTCTTTAGCTGCTTTTATAAAACTACTGCGAGAAGGTTAATGCGAGCTGGTCAGCGTTCGTTTTTTTTTTCCTCATTTTACACGAGTAGGTGTTTTTTGTGCTCCTTTGTTGCTTGCCTCTTCTTCTTCTTCTTTTTGTTCTCGTTTAACTGTGACACGCATTAAATGCCTTTTTTCTTTTCTGTCTTGGTGGATCTGCTTCGGTCACTATATAAACAAGGAACAGTTTAAGTACACGCACTCAGGCAAATATGGTTTGCTGTGAAGTTATGTTCACTGATTGCATACATATTTTTTTTTTCCTCCCTTCTGTTCTTCTGTTGATATCGTCGTTACTCCATAACTTTTTTAATTCTTTTTTTTCCATCTTTTTTTTCCTTTTTGAACTCAACATTTTAGTGTGTAGCTCCAAGTCCTTGTTTCAGAAATGAAGCTCAACATCGCCTACCCCCGTAACGGCACCGTCAAGCAGTTCGAGATCACTGATGAAGTGCTCCGCCGTGTGCAGCTGCAGGACTACCGCCTTGGCAACGAGGTCAACGGTGAGATCTTCGGTGCGGA
>JASANZ010001973.1:0-28519 GCA_030849805.1 Sergeia podlipaevii | reverse complement strand
GCAGTACGAGTGAAGAGAGAGGGGGGGGGGCTACTGTTGTTGTGGTGGTGATGGTGCGTTGCTAAATGCCCTAGGCGACGCTAAGCAAATGGGGAGGGGCAAGTAACAACAACAACAACAAAAAGGCGTGGAAAACATAAACAGGCGCAATAAAAATTATATTAAAGCGTCATCGTGCCGATCGCATCTTTTTTTTTTTTCTTCTTTGCATGGCGTGCACACGTCCTACGCTTTGTCGTCTCTTCGTCTTTTCTTCTTCTTCGTGAGCCTAAAGAGAGAAGCGCTTTGAGGTTTCAATCATGTATGACTACTAGTGCGTCTATCACCTCTCTCTCTCTCTCTACTTTTTTTTTTCTTTCCTTTTTCTTTTTTTTTATTTGTAGTGTTGCCACTTGGCAGCTTCACTTCTGCGTTTTACTTATTTCTCTTTAAAGGGAAGGAGAATTTTCAGCATCACAGTAAACACACTATACATTTCTTCTCATTGCCTTGTAGATTTCGACAGAGAAGCTTGTGCACGTGCGCATTTGAGAGAGAGTGTGTGTGCGCAGATTTTTTTCTCTTTTTAATGTTCATTGGAACTCGTCAGAGCCCTCCTTTTTCTTTCATATCCCAGCACTCCCATCTTCATTTCCTTTGAGTGTGGGTGCGTGGAGATTTTAACATTACATTAATAAATAAAGGAAGAGTAGTGAGAAGGAACGAAGTACAATTGTTTTTCTTTTGTCCATTTAGCACCTCAGTTTATTTTTATATTTCTATATTGGCGGTCGACTCCATGACGCAAACTTCTTCCTTGGCAACGACAAGCGACCTGCCGCTTTCTCAGGAGGCACTCACGCAGTTTATTGAGGTCTTTGACTTTCTCCAGCATGAGCGAGAGGATGTCCGCAAGATGGCTGTCCGGGGTATCTCCGAACAGAGCAAGGACAATCACGATATCTGGGTTTTCATGTCTTCCCAGAAGTACGGCCCGAAGTCGGTGGATTCTCTCTTGCAGTACTTGCATGCCGGTGGCTCTAATGTGCTCGGTGACATTCTAACTATTCTCATCAACTGCTCTGCGGATGGGTCCTGCGCGGAGATGCTGGTGAGCCGAAAAGTAGTTCGTAAGGCAATGCGACTGCTGGATGGAATGGAGAGGTCCGATCAGCCCGATGCCTTCGTGCGTAGTGTGCAGGAGATGACATTAATGCTAATGAACAATCTCACCGCGACCCACATCAGCGCTGTAGACGATCTTTTACAGAAGGAGGACGAGGACATGCGGGGGTTCTATCTCGGTAAACTGCAGGTGTACTACGATCGACTGACCTCTGCGGATGAGGTGGCGGTGAAGAAGACCGACGAGGAGGAGGAGAAGGGAGAGGAGACCAAGAAGCCAAGGGCTCCGCAGCGTGACCTCCGTAGATGGATATTGCATATTCTCCTCAACGTGACTCGCTCTGTGGACGGCCAAGAACTGCTGCTGGAGGACGAAGATTGGCGTGTGACGCTGGTGGGCTGCCTGAGCTCCGCCAACCCCATTCACCGTCTCCTCGCGGCGCAGTGCTATAGGAACTGCTCTGCAGCGCAGAGTCCACTCTTCGCTCATATTCTCCGTGGCAACGCACTCGTCGCGGCGGTGGACCGCCTTGGTGGCAAGGAAGATCAGCCAGAGATCCAGCAGTGCCTGGCAGACTTCATCGCGGGCATGTTAGAATCCGAAGAGGGCATGGCGGCTCTGGAGGGAGTCAACGCGAAGAAGGTACTCACCGCCGCACTGAACACGTCTGATGCTGTGCACAACACCAAGGTTGAGGTGATCGAAGAGGATGGAAAGGTTATGGCCCCGCACCAGGCATGTGCAGTACTTACGCCTGAGGTGTGTGACTTTCTGCGCAACCATGTCATTCCCTATCTAGATGATATCATTGACGCTTACATTGCACCAGGAAGCGATCAGCTTGACTGAAAATGTTGTCAGTTGCCTTCCCTCATCCTTTTTTCCTTCTCTTTCTTTCTCTTTCCTGTACTACGGGTTTTGATGAACTCTATGGTGAGATACCAAATCTGCACACGATCGGCGCCATTTTTTCTTTTCTTTCCGTTGCCGCTTTGTCTACCGCTGTTATTGCGTATTCACGGTGTGGGGGGGGGGTCTGAAGAAGGGAAAACGTAAGAAAGAAGGGTTAAAGAAAGATGGAAGCGCGCAGGATTGCGTGTTCACGAGCGGATATTATTCATATTGATATCATTAAATATGGAGAGGAGTGACGGAGGGGGAAAAAAAAGTGAATGAAAGAAAGACGATGTGAGAAAAAATAAAGAAAGTTGTATACATGAACAGGCAGAGAGCTTTTCTGTCTTTTTTTTCTTTTGTTTCTCACTGACGTATGGTATGAAGAAGAATATAGACACAGCTGGGAAGGCTGGCTTTGCCTTCCCTTACCTCGCTGACTGTCCATATATATATTTGTTAACAACTCTTTACCTTGCCGATTATCTTTCTTGATCGAGTAATCACTGATCACCTGTTTCTGTGCTTCACACATTAACTTATGCAGTTTATACATATTAAAAACAACAACAGATATAATGTCATCGACATTAGTATTCTTTTATTGACGTGTGTAGGATCATTCTCTCCTTTTTTTTTTACGCATACTGTCATTTCTTCTTCTCCCTCCCTACATCTTCTTTCTTTAAAAGAAAGATGGCATGGAGGGCAAGGAAGAATGACTGAAAGAACGTGAAGTTGTGGACCGCACTCATTTTTAGTGAGCGGAATATAACTAATATTTGTATGTATCTTCATCCTTTTGTTTTCTCTTCTTGTTTTCATTTAAATCTTTCCCCTCACTGTCCCTCTTCATTGCACATGTGCAAATATATATACATACAATTTTATTATTTTTTGACAGTTTAGTAGTACTGCTTCTAAAGCAATTTCAACTCCACCGTAAACCACCTGGTTTTTTGTTTTACTTAAAGCCATGTTCCGTCGCATTGCCACGTCGAGCCTGCCCCTCGCCGCCCGTCGCGCTCTCCAGCCGGCGGCTCGCAGCTACTTTTATTCGTGTCCTGGAGAGGCTGGCATTAGCGCTGCCACCATGAAGGTGTGCCTTAAGTTAACCGTGGGCTTTATTATTACTGAGGCGCTTTTGATCAAGTACGTTGTTTTTGAGCGCTTGAGCACTAAGCACCAGCTCGTGGAAGACAGCACCGACCTCTGGGAGGATGATGGCACTGTCATGGAAGGCGAGGAGGCTGTTGCTAACCTGAAGATCCAGCACGAGCGCATCATGCCATTCATGAATGATATCCAGGACAAGCTCGCCGCTGCGGCTTAATTCTAGAAACGTATCTATGTAGGGGAGGTATTTTTTTTCCTAAAAAAAATATCTTCACAGTTTCGTAGCATTTATTTTTTCTATTGTTTTATTTTTGATTATTACTTATTTTTTCTGTAGGAAGAAAGAAAAAAAGGAGCTATTTCTATATCAGAAAAAGAAAGAGAGGGAGAGCACGAACACAGACACGCACGGCATATGCGATACTGCATAGAACATTTTTCATTTTTAGTAGTAGTGTAGGATATGTGCGTGTGCGGGAGTAGACTTCTGTGTAGGTATGCTTGCGTGTGCGTGTGCGTGTGCCCGTCACTGTGCCGCTGATCGTGCTGGGAAAGCAGTGTGGCGCACTTCTCGTTTTCTGAGTTGTTTCACTGATCATTTTTTTTTCCCCCAATTGGGCAGGGGAATTGGCTCTCAAAAAAAATAAAAAAATAGGAGAATAATAATTATCTTCATAACGGTTTGCTGAGTCCTTTGCCTTTTTGCCAAGAGGGCGAGGAGGAGAGGGCACATGACTGATGACTAGCATATCCTCAACGCTATGTTACTGTCTTCCAGTCCTAAGCCTCGCTCCTTGTCCTTTGATGACAAGAGAAGAGACTCCTATAAAATGCATCAGTCTATTTAACTTTTACTTCATTGCGCTTTTTCTATATATATATTTGACCTTTTTTTTCAATTTGCACATATGAAGGTTTATAGTATTCTGATAAAGGAGCACATATTGTATATATACTTTTGCTATTGTTTCCAACGTCAGGAGGTATTCTGGCGAGGTGCATTAAGTAACTAGAGGAGACACCATCGCTGCTCTTATCATTTTTTTTTTTCCACTTAAAAAAAAAAGATTTAAACGTGTGCTTTTTCTTGATTTTTTTTTTTTAGTAGTATTTCACTCACGTTACCACAAAAACAAACAATCACACACACACACACACACACACACATACACACATACACATACACATACACATATATATATAGGTGCGGCCACTTTAGCAATATCATTTTTTTTGTTTGTTTGTTTCCCTTACCTGCAGCTGTTCCGTTATCCTTATTGCTCTTCAGCATTCCCCACTTCTTCTCTCTTCTCTGTATCGGCAAAGAATAAAAAACAACAACAACAGAAGATACATAAATAAATTCGCGCATGCTTGTCGGTCGCTATGCCTTCAGGCGCCACATTGGCAAAGGAGGCTTCGGCTCCGTGGATGAGTACATGGATACTCTTGCAGGAGTCCCCGTGGCAGTCAAGACTATTCCGGCAAAGTTTGTGAATATGGAGAGCCGACGGCTGATGCGTGAAGTGGATATTATGACCTTTTTGCACTCTGCGCAAGCTCACTTGATCGGGTTTTATAGCGTGTTTGTGACAAAGAGCAACGCGAACGCCATCACATCGAATGGCATCTCTGTGCCTGCTTTGACGGCGGACTGTAGCATGTCGTCGCGCTCGCTAGATATCCATGGGCCACTCTATGCAGGGCTTTCTGTCTACGAGAAGGCAGTTCGCTACCATGAGGAGCTAAGCAAGATGTCGATGCTCGTGCAGAAAACCGATGAGTTTGACCTTCACATTATTATGCCCCTCATGGAGGGCGATCTCTTTTACTTCATCGGCCTCATCGCTTCTCTCACGAAGCAGCGGGACCTTGGGCTGACGCCGCGGTACTTGGCGGAGGTGGCTGTCATTTATGCCTTCCAGATGGCCTACGGCTTAGATTACCTTCACAAGGGGAACATTGTGCACCGTGACATGAAGCCTGACAATGTGTTGGTGCGTGTGAAGCGAGGAAACCCATACTTGTGCATGGCTGTCATCGCTGACATGGGCCTTGCCCGGGACTCACGAGAGAGCGAGACATTTTACGTGTGCACCCGGTACTACCGTCCGCCTGAGGTAATCACGAGTGTGGGACGTGGGTCAACGAGTATTGATATCTGGTCTCTCGGCTGCATCTTCTATGAAATGTGTACGGGTTGTACGCTGTTTGAGATGAACTCAGCCTTAACCAGCGCCGGCACGTGGGACGGTGGCAAGGCAAGCATGCAGCTGGAGGTCATCCTTAGTATCATTGGGACACCCACACAAGAAGATATTGAACGCTATATGCCCCCAGGTAATGCGAAGATGTACTTGCTGCGTAGCCGTGAGCGTCCGTCTCGGCTAGAGTCGCTCATGCGAGAGCACTGGACGCTCGCCATGTCCAAGGTGGAACAGGATCTGTGGATTGATATGGTCAAGTGGTGTATCTCCTTCTTTCCTGAGACTCGTCCCACCGCAGAGCAGCTGTGTCGCCATCCTATCTTCACCAGGTTCCGCATGTATTATGGCGAAAACGTGTGTCAATCACCGATACGCCATTACACCCCTACCTACCCTGATGGGACAGGTGCGAATACGTTGAGAGTGGAGAACAAGGCAGCTATATTGTCATTGGTCCGCCGCGCGCTCGCCACGTGCGCACCGACCCCTAGCAACTACGTTCCTCAAGAGGTGGATGACAGCGAACCGACCACCGAAGAGGGTGATGACGACGATGACGATGACTTGGATGATAGCGGGGAGGGATCACAAAATGGCAAGAGCGACCATCGCAATGGCAATGAGGAGGAAGACGACGACGAAGAGGAAGAGGAAGAAGCTGGTGGTACGCCTCGGACATTGCAAAGGAGCATGCATAGCGGTGACCCTACTTTTAGCTGCGTTAACCTTCTTCTCACTGACCGCACTGAGCAGGGGCAGCAGCAACACGACAACCAGCGTAGATTGGATATAGATATCACATCTTCTACAAGGATGATGCGAGAAGACGAGGACGATGGGGCGAGTGCGAAGACACGCGACACGTACAGTCTTCCCCCACCCTCCACGTCTACATCGACTTATGAGGTGGCGTACACAAGCACGAATCGCAATGGAGGGATGGCTGGCGCTGGCCCCGGACTTGGCAGCACGATCAACCTCGCCTGTCTCGTCAACGGTGTGGCGGGTAGCCCAACTGGAAGTGCTGCGGAAGGTGGAGCCGGCGGTGGCGGGCCGATACTGGTAGAAACGCCAGTGGGCACGCCTGTGCAGGCCGGTATTGGAACCTTCTCATCCAGTGATGATGATGATGATGATGACTACTACGATAACGAAGAGGAAAGCTCAAAGTTTGCGGCTTCTCACGGCGCCAACCGCGGCAACAATGCAAGCGACTCGAGGTCCGACAACGACGGTGACGGGGGGCGTAAGCGAAGGCGTTTCTTAGGTAGTTCAGCGTACACCAACGCCGCACCGACGTCGATGTTTTATCCGCCCAGGAACGAGTCAGAAAAGGTGTCAGGAAGCGGTGCAGGCATTGACATTCAAGGCCACGTCGGTGGTGGAAACATCACGGCATCGGCACCACCACAATCGTTTGGTATCGGTGCCGTTGTGGGGTCAACGGTGGAGGTGGATCATCAGCGAGGATCGTACGATTATGAATATGACATGGGTCCAGACCAGCACGTGCCAGGCATATCTCCGCTTCCGTCGATGCACCACATTGCTCAACTGCCTCCTGTGGATGAGGAGCTGCGCGCACGTTATGAGCGCTATACCGGCAGTGCGGAGGAAGCCAGTGAAGCAGCAATGCTGATATTAGATGAGCTGACACAGAATACATACAACACACATCTCTCTGACCAGCTGCGCCAGCTGTTGAACTTTTTTATGTCTCTTCAAGGGGAGTATGCCTAGAGAGGTATATGATAAAGAAGAAAAGGGGGAAAAAAGAAAGGAAACAAGAGCGTCTGCTTTCTTAAAGAAAGAAGGAGTTTTTTTTTTTTTTTTTTTAAAGAGCAGCAAGAACATGGTCTTGTTTGTTGTGATAGTTGAAAAGAAAAGGTGAAAAGAAAAGCGCATGAGACGCAGGAGCACTTGCTCTTTTCTTACATACATTTTTTTTTTCTTTCTTGCTTGTGCAACTCATGCTATATATGTACGCGCATTTGCCAGTATATCGCATTGTTTCTATTTCTCTCTCTCTCTCTCTCTCTCGTTCAACCCCATTATGCAACGGCCATTGAGAACAGCAGTGAAGTAGTTCTTAGCGTATCCCCTCAGTGCTTACACTTATTATATGTGGTTGCTTACGTGAATGGAAAAATACCTTGCTTCTCATCACCTACCTACGCAGATCGTCTGCTTTTTTTTTTAAATGTTCACGGCCAAAACAAACCAATCAACCACAAAAACAGCTTTGGCAAGTGCGAGCATGGCGTTGGGGAAGGTATCACGCTTTTCTTTTTTTTCTTTTCCTTTTCCTTTAGGCACAAGTAACAGGGCAACAAACATGCGTAGTGTGTGTGTGTGTATGTGCAACAGCATGTGCAAGAGTACAACTACCACTGCTATTGCGTATATATATGTATATTCGTGCGTGATGAGCTTGAGTGAGCCGTCAGGGTGAAGGAAGAGGAAATTGAAAGAAGGAGCTCAATTTCGATTTTAAGTGGAGAAGCGCTCACGCTCATGTGCACATCTTTTGATTTTTTTTTTTCCTGGGAATGCTCCTTCCCCCCCTCCTATTATTATTATTATGATTACTTATTAGTTTGCTATTGTTGTTGTTGTTGTTGTTGTTCTTGCATTTATTATCCTTTTTGAAAGCGAAAAAAAAAAGTAATGGCGGCGCCTTTACATCTTTAAAGAGAAAGGTTTCAAAGAAAAAAAAAATACATTTTTATTTTTGTTCCTCTGTTTCTTTCTTTCTTTTGCCACATTGCGCAACGAAGAGACAACTTGCCTGCTTGAAATATTTTTTTCTTTGTGAGCTGCTTCTATTGGACACTTGTTTCTGTTTTCCTCTCTTTTTTCTTTTTACATATTGGGTATGACTACTAAAGGAGCGTTTCTTTTATTGCCTTTTTTTTTCCTTTTCTTCCTTGTCGTTGCAGAAATAAAAGAAGAAGAAAAAGAAACAGCGATACACACACCGTGGGGCACATACAAGAGGGTCTGCAACTCACGCGTGTGTGTGTATCGTGTATACATCAGAGGATGAATACATAGGCAATGAGTGCCATCTTTTCTGGTTTATCTCGCAGTGAACGACTCTTGCCGCTTGAGTCGGAATCAACGCTTGAGAACACACGTGAGTTCCGCACCTTGGTGCTTCACCAAGAGGAAAACAAAGCTCTACACGCTCATGTCTCATACTACTGGACTGAGCTCCAGCTAAGGACTCAACAGGCAGATCAGCTAGTGAGGGCGGTGGGATCTTCTAAGGTCCCAGTAAGAGGGATTGCATTCCCAGCAGTTTCCTTAGCACCTTCCCGTTCCTCCCCCAAGTCGCTGGTGTGTGAGGACAAAGTGAGGTCTTTAAGTGAGGCTCAAGAGGCAAGCCAGCCGTCGTTAGCAAGTGCATCGCCACAGCAACTCGGGGCATCTGCTGGGTCTTCTCTCAAGACACTCCAGCGCTATGTGCCACTCATTTCTATGTATGAGAAACTGGCCTGTCCTACGCTCATTTCAAGTGCGTTGTTCTCCCCTCTCATCACGGAGAAGCCGGCGTCACGGTCGTGGTCCGCGGCTCCAATGGCACTCATTCGTAAGATATCGCAGCTTGCGGCTGAGTGCTCTGTGCCTCTGCAGGAAGCTCTCTTGTTTTACTCTTTGACGCTGGTATACTTTGATGCTGTGCTTCCTTCTAGCACACGCAGGCAGCCCTGGATGACAGGGGCAGCGGCTGCTTCTCTACTGACGCAGCCGGGCACCTCGGGAGCAGGCCCCAACTGCAAACTGGAGGGAGGGAATGGTACGGAGGGAGCTATCGATGCGGAGCTGCAGCCTTGCGGAAGTTTCCAGGAGTTACGCGAGAGACTCCGCGCGTGCGTGGCGTATTATTGCCAACTTGCAAATCTGCGCAGCAGCAGCAACAGCAATAGTGTCAACACAGCTGGCTCACCTGGCAGCAGCTCTGCAGCCCCCGCTTCATTCCTTAAGACGGCAGTCACGGTTCTCTTGCAGCTAGCTGCAGAGGAGTGGGAGGAGCGACGCGGCGCAACGGTGAGTTCGGCGAACCCACTCGGTAGCTTTGCCACCGCCGTCGCCCCGCGCGATCTTTTTTCCACTGACCGCAATTCAGTAACAGCAACAGCAGCTGAAGCGGCGGCGGAAATGACTGCCGCTTTGAAGGGATCAAATGATGAAGTTAACGATGGCGGTGTTGTTTTAGATAAAGATAGTACTCTTCTCTTGGATGTGAGTAGGGAGGATGAAGCGCTCAGCGGCAGCAGAAGGGCCGCAACTACGGCTACCACCATTTCCGCTTCCACGAACCACCCAAAGAGATACGAGGACGTGTTCAGACCGTTTGCTCCACGTGAGTGCCCGCGCGATCAGCATGGGTTTTTTCTTTCTCCACTGCCTCAAGACCCTCTGCTGTGCTTCTTTGTGCCCGTGTGGGAGGTCGTGCTTGCTGCCTGCGCGCGAGACGTTCATGTGCTGCTGCGACTGCGGTCGCGTTTGCTGCTGGAGATGGGGCGGCGGTGTGGACTCCTGCTGACAGAGGAGCGCCGACGATGTGACAAGGCGGCGAATGCGCTTACAAAGCGGAAGGAACAAGATGTGGCGTCGACCTTGTCTGCTACCGCGCCAACGTGCCTGTTACCCCCGCCGCTGCTCACGAGTGCGCCAAAGAGCTCTTCTTTTTCTATTTACGGCCCTCAAGGCGGCGAGTGGCGCTGGCACACCGCCATCAACTGGGAAGGCTTCGAGGGCCAGCTGCTTTTTTGCGGAGGCGCTGCAGCGGCGGTGGCGACTACTTCTGAGCCTCTTGCTAGCACCGCTGCCACCCACACGCGATGGTTTACCGATCCTGTCTTCGCCATCTCTACAGACTCTGTCCGTCCCGTCGTGGAGGAGCTTGCGGATATGATATGCCGGATTGGCTCTAGCCTGCCTCGTCCCGCAAGCAATCTGACCACTGCTGCTGCTGCAGCGACACAGCGCCTTGTGCTATCTCGTCCCCAGATGGACTTCATCTTGCGCGCGCTACAAGCGGACCTCATCGCGGTCTATGTCAAGTGCAAGCGGCAAGGGGTGCAGGAGCTTCATATCCGGCCTGGCACTCGCAATCTGTACTTGACGTTTGTTCAGGCCTCCGGTCAGGAGTGCAGCATCGGATCACCAGTGAACTTCTTTGCTCAAGCGTGTAGGAAACTACACGACGGCGAGGCCGGCGAGGTGCGATCCGCCTACGCCTCTATGCGTCTTGTGGAGGAAGGTGGACACGAGGCACTGGCTGGGCTGCTCCTTCACATCTACAACACACGCCCTGGCCGTACCTATCAGAGCATTCCCCTTGTTAATGGTGGCAGTGGAGGAGAAGGAGTGCGGTGCCAGAGTGAAGGCGGAAAACTAAACAATAGCGCGGCGCTAGCTCCAACCCCTCGTAAAGCAAGACTCGAAGGGGCCGATCTTTATGAATCTGACTCTGCCGCCACCACTCGTCAGAAGCAGCAGCAACAGGCAGTCAGTACTACATTAGTCCCCACACACGTGCGCGTCGTCACGCTGCGAAGGGCGGAGGAGGCCGTGCTGCTGCGTGTTCTTCAAAGCCACCCACACGCTGCTTACATCATTGGATGTGGCATCCAGCTGGTGGGGTTGCGCGCCGCTGACGGCTGCCCGCTGCTGCAGAGAACGTGTGGAGCGGTGGTGGAGTGGAGTGTGATGGCGTGTTACTGCTACGCAGCAGGCAAGGGCGACGGGAGTCGGGTGGAACGCCTGCACCAACCCCGAAAGTGCGTGCCGTGGACCGCTGCGGCTGCGGAGATGGAGAATGCAGCAGCAGCGACGCAACAACAACAGCGACAACTGCCGCCCGCGTCTGCACTGGCACTGCCACCACCGCCAGGGGTATTGAACGTGGAGGAAAGGGCCTCCTTGGTACGGATGAAGGGGATGCTCTCGCACTACTACTCGTCGCTCATGAAGCATACAGTAGATCGGCGCACACATGAAGGCTCTATACTTGATTTATCTAATGGTGCTATTGCTGGCGCTGGTGGTGATGCTGCTCTTTCAGCCTCCGGTGGCAGCGCAGCCGCCACTTCTTCATCTTCGCTGGCCCCTTCTTTTGCGTGTCGTACGACGCTGTTCCCCGTGGACCGCGCGCTCGCCTTGTACGTACTACGTCATCACCCGCGTTATTACTCACACCTTCGCGGGTGTGGCATCGCAGAGGTGTACGTGGCCGCCGTGGAGGACCACAGGGTCACTGCTGCTGCTACTGCTGAAGTCATCACATTGAATGAAGGCGTCGACAAGCGCATGAGAGAGATGGCGCGCCACGCTTGCGAGGCAGGCACTGCTGACACTACTGCGCGCTCGAGCACACAGCTAGGGCGTGCGCACACGACGACAGCGGCTCCAACCTTTGTGATTGAGAGAGTGTGCGGAACGTTCATCGCTGCTGACCTTGAGGAGTGCTACACAAGGAGCAGCCCCCATACGTTGCATCCACACTTGGTGCTATGGGGTGCGCCAGATGAAATTCCCATCACGAGCACCATGGCTGGGCAAAAGCGCGAGCGCTATGTGTGATATTTTATATACACTTATGCTATAGGCCCAGAACATCACATCTAAAGTTAATGACAACACCAAACCAAAAACAACAACAACAACAACAACAACAACAACAACACACTGAACGAGCGTACATTAAGAAATATCTCAATTGCTACTCCATCTCTTTTTCCCCTTTCAAATTTTGAAAATGCATATTTCCACTTTATCTTTTCTTTTCTTACACTTTTATGCTGACAAAAAAATGTTTTAGTAGAGAATCAATAAGTCACGTAATTTGACTTCACAAACTTTTAAAGCTATCTGCTTTTTGCTTGCTTGCTATTATTGTTTTTGCTAATAGTGAAGCTTTTTTTAAAAAAAAAAAATGTCAGCAACCACGCCACTTATGGATCGTGACTACGGTACCTGCGCCTCCACCAACTCCAATCCACATCAACGGCAGAGATCTGTTGCTATACGCCGCTTACTGATTGTTCCTGCTCGTCGTCACAAGCAACTTCAGCGTGACGCCGCTGTTGAGCTCCAGGAAAGACCCCATTACTATTACTACTACTATCATCTCTGCAACTTCTCTTACGACGAACGCGCTGACGTTTACGAGGACCACACACGCTTAGCAGAATCACAACAACTACCCCACAACTCTGAGCTCGGCGTGCCCACAGGTGCTTCCCTCGTGCGTTCCCTGCATATTTGGACAGAGAAGTTGTTTACAAAGCGCACGCCTTCTCCTTCTCTTTCTGATTCAAACAGAAGCAGTAGCAATACTGGTATTTTGTCAGCAAGCGCACACAGTTCCATGGGCGATATGCAGCAGCAGGATGAGGATACACACGAGCAGGGGCAGCGCAGCCCAACTGAGAGGTCTGGAATGTTGTCAATGCTCCCAATTGCCGCTGATGTTGCCGCCGACTTGACCGTTTCTTCTCAGGAAGAACGCGACCACCAACAACAGCAGCAGCTTTCAGGGAAATTGTTTACTTCATTCTATATTGGCGGCATGTCGTGTGCGAGCTGCGCTGCGCGGATTGAAGATGATTTGCTCCGCAATGTTGTTGGAGTGGTGGAGGTTGGGGTAGATTTTGGTTTGCAAAGAGCCGATGTGATGGTGTCGGCAGGCAATGTGGAGGGCGTCGTACAAGTTCTGGCGCGCGTAGTGGAGCTCGGGTACACGGTGATCGCTGGCCCAGGAGCGCTTCAGCTCGACAAGGACTTCGCGACGATGCCGCCGCAGCACAAGGGCGGAGAAGGAGAGGATATTCGTGTGGTAGAACTCACTTCCCAGGACGATGAAGCGGAGGAGGAGCCGCTGCGGCTGCAGCGTCGCCGTCGCGGTGGTGGGGATGAGGCTGAGAGTGACAACCAAGTGAAGCCTAACAGGACAGGAAGGGGAAAACGTGATGCAGCCATTGTTCAA
Source organism: Sergeia podlipaevii (assembly GCA_030849805.1). NCBI lineage: Eukaryota > Euglenozoa > Kinetoplastea > Trypanosomatida > Trypanosomatidae > Sergeia > Sergeia podlipaevii. The sequence goes on along the minus strand of JASANZ010001973.1, from coordinate 15,201 downwards.
GGTCGTGCTGGTGCGCCGAATCATCACACAACGAGAAAGGCGGCGACGGCAGCAGCAGCGGCAGCAGCATCTGCGCATGTAAGACCAGCAGAGACGCATATTTTGATTGAGGGAATGTCTTGCGGTTCGTGCGCCGCGCGTATTGAGCGCTCATTGCGCGGAGTAGAGGGGGTGGCAGATGTAAGTGTCAACTTTGCGACGATGAGAGCCAAAGTTATTCATTCAGCCGGTGCAACGAAGGCGTCACTAGACGCTGTGATGAGAGCGGTGTCACAGGCTGGTTATAGGCCCAGCCTCTTGCGTACGACACTGCCCGCTGCTACCACTGCTGCCACAGGAGTCGATGGCGAGGCAGCATGTGGAGGAGAGGGCAAGGTGACCTTTTTGCCAGACAACAGCAAAGGCACCGTGGCGCCTCCACCCGTTTTCATTGATGGAAGCAGGAGTGGAGGCAACGGAGCCGGCGAGGTGATCGACGTTACAAGCGTCCAAGACACGCCGGCTACATCTGAAGACGCGAGTCGGATGGCTCTTGAGCGTACGCAGGAGATCAGCGATCTCAAGCACAAGGTCATCTGCAGCGCGGTGCTTTCGATCCCTCTTGCGATTGCGATGACCCTGATGGCGTTCACAGACATCATGCACGCCCCATCATCCGGAGAAGGCGACGGCCGCAGTCCGACTGTGGCGCTTGTGATGGACTTGATCCAGTTTCTCGCCGCCACGCCTATTGTGGTATACTACGGCCGACAGTTCTTTATAGGCGCCTATCAGAGCTACCAGCACGGACACGTGTTCACTATGGACTCGCTGGTGGCCATCGGTGTGGGTAGCACGTACGTGTACTCGGTGATTGCGTTTCTGATCTCTCTCTTTTCCAGTTATGTGCAGACCTACTTTGACACGGCAGGAATGTTGACCACTTTTATGCTGCTGGGACGCTTTCTTGAATCTCGCGCGAAGAGGAGCACCAGCAGCGCTCTTGTCGCTCTCATGAATCTCGTGCCTCCTGTTTCGTTACTCGTGACAGAGTCGGGGGAGATGCGTGTCCCTTCCGCATCCATCATTCGTGGGGCTCGCGTACGCGTGTTCGCGGGGGAGCGAATTCCCGTGGATGGCACCGTCATCAGCGGCACGTCAGAAGTGGATGAGCAGATGATTACCGGTGAGTCGCTGCCGCGAACTGTGCGCACCGGTGACAAGGTAGTGGGTGGCACCCTCAACGTATCCGCCACTCTGCTCGTGGTCGCCGAGGAGGTGGGCAGCGACACGGTGCTCTCACACATCCTTCACATTGTGGAGGAGGCGCAGAACACGAAGCCATCAGTGCAGAGGATTGCAGATAAAGTGGCCATGTACTTCACGCCATTCGTGATTGCGGTGTCGCTGCTCACGCTGGTGGTGTGGCTCCTGTTGGGCTGGACGAACGCGTATCCGGCGGCCTGGCGTCCCGCGCACACCTCCGCGACCGCGTTTGCGCTGAACTTTTTCATCTCGACCGTCGTGGTTGCGTGTCCATGCGCGCTGGGGCTGGCGACACCTACAGCGATCATGGTGGGCACTGGCGTTGGGGCTCAGTCTGGGGTTCTTATCAAGTCCGGGGCTGTGCTCGAGGCAGCCCGAAATGCGACGTGCGTCGTGTTCGACAAGACGGGCACCATTACGGAAGGCAAGTTGCAGGTGCGGTCTTATGAATACATGCCCGCTGGCAAGAGCGGAGAGAAAGGAAAGCTGAGCAGCATCGGTGCGACAAAGGCCGTTGGTATGTCCAGTAAAGGAGGTGTTGTGGTTGGACGTGTGCTGGCACGCAGACTTATTGCCGCCGTGGAGGGGCAGTCCACGCATCCAGTCGCGTGTGCAGTGAGTGCGGCTCTGAGCAAGCCCATGCCCGGAGACAAACATGAGAGCAACATCAGCAGGGATGCAGCGGACGAGGCGTGTGCACTTTCCGTTGAGGATGTAGTGACCCACACGGGTCTTGGCATGGAGGCTACCATTACTGTCACCGAAGGCTCTTCTTTCTCTCCAATCTCTTTATTGTGTGAGCATCGCGTGTTGGTGGGCAACATGGCTCTCATGCGCACCAGCGGCATCTCCGTGAGCTCTTTAGTTGCTAACTTGGTGTCCAAACACGCTGGCGATGGACTCACCACCGTCGTCGGCGCGATTGACGGCGTTGCATGTGTAGTCGTAGCGCTGGCTGACGAGCCCAAGCCGGAGGCGGCTGCGGTAGTAGCCCACTTGAAGTCCCGAGGAATTCGCGTCTTGATGGTGACAGGTGACAATGCCGGTGTAGCGGCGCGTGTGGCGCGGGAGGTCGGCATCACAAGCGGCAGTGATGACGAGGTGTCGTGCGTGTATGCGGAGGTGCTTCCAGGAGACAAGGCGAAGGTGGTGCGGACCCTGCAAGGCGTGGATGGCGACGACACCGGAGTACGCCATCGCGTCATATTTGTCGGCGACGGCATCAACGACAGCCCTGCTCTTGCTCAAGCTGACGTTGGCGTTGCACTCGGTGCAGGAACACAGATCGCTGTGGAGGCCGCTGACGCGGTGCTGATCCGCAACTCCCTCGTGGATTTGCTCAATTTGTTGCGGCTCTCCGGTGTGACAGTGCGCAGGATTTATGGTAATTTTGTATGGGCCTTCGCCTATAATGCGCTTATGCTGCCCATCGCGAGTGGCTTGCTGTTTCCACTACTGAGGATACAGGTTCCACCGGTGCTGGCGGGGGCTGCGATGGTGCTATCGAGTCTAACCGTACTAACCTCCAGCTTGTCGATTCGCTGCTTCAAGCCGTATAAGGACATTGATTTTGTTATTCATCCATGAGCTTCTCTCTCTCTCTTCCTGCTTCCTTTTTCTTTTCTCTGGCTATTACATGTAGCGGTCAGTATGTTACTTTGTTTTGGGAGAGGAGGAAGATAATATGGATGCTTTGCGTTTCTCAGTCACACCATATGTGACGGAGTCAATACTGTTGCTTCATCTTTTCACTAGATTCAGCTATATCTTTTCAAATTGATTATCACACAATCGTGCAACAGTGCTTTTTTTTTTATTATACGATGTGCTCTATATTGTCCCCTTTTTGTTCCAAGAACATAATCGCATTTTTTCCCCCCCTTTTTTTCCATTCTATTTTGCAAAACACACAAACAAACAAACAAAATTGCTAATACTAGCAAGTCGAGGCGTACAAAAGCCTTTTGACTGCTTTTTTTTTTTTTCCTCTCCCTTTCCCCTCTCCCATTTTTTCTTTTTTTTTCATTACAAATATTATTGTTTTTACAACGTATTTGCTACGCGGTCTGTGACGTACAAAAAGCCTCTGTCTGCCATTGCACTTATGCGACATTTTCTTTTTTTTTGTTGTTTTTGTAAAAAGAAAAGAATTCCAAGTGATGTGCTCTACTTTGTGCGCAGGCTATGCTGTGATGCCGTATATGTGCTGCTGCGGACCTTCTTTTTATTTTGTTTGAGATTTTTTCAAGAGAGCTGACCACTTTATCCCTCTCCCCTTCTCTCTCTCTCTCTCTCTATATATATATATATATATGTGTGTGCATGTGTGTGCGTGTGTGCGTCATTTTTTTTTTTTTTGTCTAGTATGNCAAAACACACCCCCTCTCTCTCTTTTGAATACCCCAACACATGACGGAGCAAGGCATCATCGGTAATACATATATTTGTTTGTTGTAACTCAAGTGAGAGAGAGAGAGACACGCTGTCATATAGACGCAGTGATGAGCTCAGATGTAGGGTCCCAGCCTCCGTACAAAAGGAGGGAGACTTGACACGCGCTCAGCAACTGCACCTGTGCACAGAGAGAAGGATGGAATATACAATATTGAATATCAAAAAGAAAAAATACTCGAGAAGCGGACGAGAAAAAGGCTGCCAATTTCTATCAATTGAAGTACAGAACATCACTGCGAGGAGAAACTCTGCGCACTATGTCAATGAATGCAGTGAGAGAGCTTTTCAGTATGCATGGGGGTGTATGTGCGCGAGTATTCCCTCCTCTCTTTTCAATACAAGTTGCGTAGTATATATATATGTGTGTGTGTGCGTCAGATAGCAGAAACAGTACACAGGGCAAGAGGGGGGTAACCCCCCCCTCCCTACCCCCATTTGCTCCTTTATCGAGAGCAGATAACCTTACATATGATTACCAATTCAATGCAGGGAAAATAAAAAAAAAGCAATTACAAATGCTTACAAGGAAGAAGAAAAATTGGGGTGCCTTCTTCACTGTGTTGTAAAGCAGACTTCAGTACACTGCTATTTTTTTTTTTTTTTCTCAGTCCCATGTTTTATGTTTTGACAATCAAGTACGCTATTTTTCTTTGATGCTTCTTCTTTTTTTTTTTTGTTGTTTTAATAAGAAACTGTAGTGTGCAGATACTTGCGTGGTGGACAGTATACAAAGGAGAGGCACTTGATAAAGAGAAAGGGCGTTAGCGTTTCATTGTAGACAGGATATAGAAAAGTACGCCTCCTTTTTTTTTTCTCTCCCTTTTGCGTTTGCTTCTCTTCTTACTCATAGTATAGCATTCTCCACAGATACATTTACCTATACTCACATAGCGTGAGCGGCGGAGTGGATACACACACATACACATACATCGCCATGAGGCGCACATGCGGAAAACTTCTGTATTACCCCAATCAAACGTTTGTTAGCCGCGACCAGCACCGTGTGCAGCATCAATGGCTGCCGCGTCGCCTGCTCCTTGTGCGTCATGGTGAGTCTGAGGCTAACGTGGATAGGACGATATACAGCACCACACCTGACTGGCGCATTCCCCTTACATGTCGTGGCCGTGCGCAGGCTTTTGACTGCGGCCGCCGTCTAAAGCAAATTATCGGTGAGGAGAAGCTGTACATTTACTACTCCCCATACACTCGCACGCGACAAACACTCGAGGAGATACGTAAGAGCCTCACGGATTCACAAATTCAAGGCGAGCGCGAGGACGAACGACTGCGTGAGCAAGAGATGGGGAACTATCAACCAATGGAGCTGATGGACCAAACGTGGGCCGCACGCAATCGCTTTAGTCGTCTTTATTATCGCTTTCCTTTTGGTGAGAGCAGCGCTGACGTTGGGGATCGCGTGTCGGGCTTCTTTGATTCTTTGCTAAGAGAGCGGCTTGGCCTCACCGTTCCGAACATGAATGAGGGCATGATGGAGGACCCTGCAAGGGAGGTGTCCTGCCTGTCCATGGGTCGTTGGAGTGGGCAAGAGAGGCCGCATGCTCGTGGCATCACCACGATCAGGTCATACAACGCCAGTGGCGGCGTGGATATCTCATCTTCTACTGCTTTGTCACACCCGCGTGGCTATGATGTCTCCAACAACAACAACAACGGCGGTGGAGTTGGTGATGAAACCATCAGCGACCTTGGCGATGCCATGGACAGAGGCGTGCTGCCGCCGAATAGCCTTGGTGCTGCCGCTGGTAATGACCAAAACGTAGTGATTGTCTCCCATGGACTGCTCATTCGCCTGTTTGTTGGACGTTGGTTTAGAGTGCCTATGGAGGTGTTTGAGACGATGAGTAATCCACCAAACTGTGCAATTGTCGTGCTCGAACGCGACGACGCGATAGGCCGTCTCATTATGACAGACGTCAGCAAGTCACTCTTTGGGAGTGACCCACTGCTGCAGATGATGAAGTTTGACGGGCAGGAGGACACCCAATGGTACCGAGAGCGCTTTCTGGGTATTATCAATCCAGATAAGGAGACCGAGGACAGAATCGCCGAGGATGATGACGAAAACCACTACTCCTTGTCCACAGCGCACAACATTGAGGTGGGGGCTCCCGCACCGTACCGCGTGCTCCGCTGCTCTGCCAGTGCCACCTCCAGCAGTAGCATGAGCGAGCCGCGAATGGAAAGCGATTCCTGTCCTTCTAACTCACAGCAGCAGCAAAGGCAACAACATCAGCAGGAGTGTGAGCCAGAGACATTTACAAAGCAGTCGGTAAGCTCTTCCTCCAGTGGCAGTGGTGATGGAGTCTCTCAAGGTGGCAGTGAGGACACGGACAAGAGCATGGCGAGCATGGCAGGAAACGTAACGAGCGAAGCAGAGAGAGGCTCTGTAACTGGCGTGGACACAGCTGCAACGGAAGCCGAGAAGCGCCGCTTAGGGTGGTGGTTGCTGAAAGGATTCTGGTGACCTTGAGATTGCCTTTTTCTTTTTTCTTTGCGCTGGTTTGTCAAAACAGCGTGTTCTTGCTTTGGTTTTCTTTGTTTGCAATTTTTTTTTTTTTTTTGATGCTTTTTGTTATAAGAATACCCTTTGTCATTGTACACGACCTCGCGACATATATAAACATAGACGTGCAAAGAAACTGGAGCAAGCGATTTTTTTTTTTTTTTTAAAGGGTATGCACACACATGCACATAATCTCAATATATGTTGCTTGCGATATCGTGCAGAGATTTTTACATTTCAATATGCACTCTCACCCCTTCCTACATCTTTTTTTTTTGCTCTTTCTCTTATCCTTTTCTTTGAAGTTGCACCATAGACAGAGGGACCATTGCTTTTTTATAGAAGCCTAATTCGTATTGCTTAGTTAAAGAGATTCATCATCATTATCATATATATTTTTCTGCCATATACGAAGGTTTATCTCATACATTTGCACGCAAGAGGAACACTCGCATTTTTTTCTCTTCACATTTGAACTACTTACACCGCTGCATTTCTTTTTTTTTTTTGATTAAAAATAAACATTGAAGGCTTCACTACATCAGTAGACTTTTCAATCCTGTGCATTGCCATTTCAAAGTAAGAAGAAAATATATCTTTGAGAGCAGAACGTCTCAATTCTTTTACTTTTTCAAGTGGAGGAAGAAGAAAACTGAACGATAGAGGAAAAAGGGGAACACGAGAGAAGAGAGAGTGGGAGCGAGTGCGGAAGTAGACCTGTACTCGCACCTGACTACTACTAATCTTAGAAAAAAGCAAACCAACAGACAAACACCAATTGCTATCATCATTATCATCATCATTGACAAGAACAAAGAGTAAGAAAAGTATGTTGCGCCACGTCTCTCGAACGGGCCATACTCGAGGCCTACGCTATCTCTTTAGCTATACTAATAGTACTACTACTACTAGAGCAGCTGCACAAGGCACTATGCACGTCCAGGTTGCTCTATGCAGCACCAGCGGTGGCAATCATCATAATACCAATATTCCCACCAGCAACACTCCTGATATCAGCAGCGTTACCCCTGCTTCCACCACTACTACTAGTACCACAGCCATAGACGGGGTTAGTCACAAAGGAGGACTGAAAGGAAAGATGTCCATTGCAATTAGAAGTGCCCCACTGCGATCGCGCATGCATCTTCGTTGGAGCGGTGGAAGCAGCGACGATGCGAACCATCCGCCACCACAGAACTCCGTCACCTCCTTGACATCATCATCATCATCATCTGAGGCGGCAAATACTGAGAAAAGTCCTCAGTCCGGTACTGCTAGTGGGGAGAAGAAAAAGAAGACAGCCACCGCGCACCACATTTCAACCCCAGCCCCTGCGACTCTACATTCCATATCTCACTTTACAGAACCCGTAAAGCGTATCATTCTTCTTCGCAATGGCCGCAGCCTCGCCAACGAGGACGTCAGCACATACGTCACCACTCCAGACTGGCGCATTCCTCTTGTAGAGGAGGGCAAGCGCCAGTGCATCGAGTCGGGTCGGCAGCTGGCGGAGCTGATTGGTGATGAGCCGGTGTACCTTTACTATTCCCCGTATATTCGCTCCAGGCAGTCACTGCGGTATGTATTGCAAGGATACGACGAGGTGCGCATGGATGCGAGAGTGTGCGCGAGGAGTCGAAGGGAGTGGTGGGACGACGACGAAGATGGCTCGCAACAGCAGCAACCTCATCACCCTATGAGCTACAACAACTCATCTTCTGACTTTATTCATAAGTACCCATTAGGGGATATTAAGGAAGCGATTGAGGTAGGTGCCGACTTATATGACACGACGACATTGACACCTCCTCCCTCCTCAGATCATCACAAGCATCATCATCAGCAGCGACCACTTGATCTTAGACCCATTACGTCAGCAGGAGGTAACGCACCAGTGGTGGACTACCCCCCACCTGGACAAGGACAGACCAACCGCTACAGTGACACATCTCTCGTTCTTGGAAGCGGCACGGGGAACCGCATCATCGGCGTGCGAGAGGATGTGCGGCTGCGTGATGGTGACATTGGCCGCTACACAAGCACACGCGAGCTGCTCCACCACCTGGAGGAGCGCGAGCGCTACAGTCGTTTCTTCTATCGCTTCCCGTATGGCGAAAGCGGCGCTGATGTGTGTGACCGTGTCACGAGCTTTCTGGATGCGTTTCAGCGAGAGAGGGTGGACTTTCCCATGGACACAAATGTTGTTATCATTACACATGGGCTGACAGTTCGAATGTTCATTAAGAGATGGTTTCACTTAACAGTAGATACGTTTCACAGAATGTCATCACCACCGCCAGGATCGCTATCGACGCTTACGCGCCTGCACCATCGCAGTTGCTTCCGCCTAGATGAAGGATGCGTGGATGCGATGAAACTGCCGCTCTCATTGAACGAGAACAACGGGTACAAGTATCGTAACAAGCAACTGCTAGGATCTATGAGCTCGGGGGCTCCATATATGTGAGCAAGAAGGCGCCACTCTATCTCTTTTCTTTCTCTTTTTTAAAAAGTTCTTCTTGGTGGAGGGGAGGAGAGGAGGAGGGGGGGGGGGAAGTTTAGCCTTTTGGTTCCTTCGAGTTGCCTTCTGTGCCTTTTTTTTTGAGATGGAGGTTTCCCTATCTCTCTTTTGCTTTATTTTTATTGCGCTGGAAAACAAAACTGGCAATAAGAAAACAAGAACAACAACAAAGAAAAAAAGAACAAACAAACTAGCAAAAGAAAAAATACACTAATTGTAATGTGGTCACATATCAAGTACAGGCATATGCGTGAGAGTGTGTTTGCGTTCTAAAGAGGGAAAAAGCGATGGTGCTATGTGTCTTGCGCAGTATCAAACCACAATTGATGTTCTTGACTTGCTTGTGCTTGTTGTGCTTTGGTACTTCTCTTTTTTTTTTTTTTCTTCGTTGTGTTGCTGACCATTTACGCCAAGAAAAGACAGACGAAGGAGAGAAAGAGAACGCATTGTTCGAAAGGAAGGAAGGAAGAGGAGAAGCGAAAAGAAAATGTATTACGCAGTCGATACGCACAGTTTCTTCCTTTCTTCTCTTTTTTTTTTCTTGATATCACTGTGTATTGAGCACAACATAAAATATTACTTCACTATTTTTTTTTTTTGTTATGGTTTGCAGCTTCCTTGCATCTTTACGTATATCTATGCGCTATGATGCGCATTTATATATAGAGAGAGACTCATATATTGCTTTCACGATGTTAATGTGCTCCCCATAAAGAGCCAAAAGAACGTCAATACAAATGTAAGTTTTTTTTTTTTGGCTCTTTTTCTCTCTCTTATATATTTTTTTTTAAAGTTGGCTTGCAAATACCAATCACTATAAGCCCACCCTTTTTTTTTTATAAAAGGATAGCAACAGTCTTTTTTTTTTTCTCTCCTTATTGGCATATCAACGGAAAGAATCATCCAAAACAATATAGAGAATATAGTTAGAGAAGGGGGATCTATATGAAGTGCATTGTGTGCGATAAGGAAGCGTCTCGCTACCGCTGCCGCCACTGCAAGTCTTGCTACTGTAGCGCTGCCTGTTTCAAGAATCATCGCGAGGTACCCGAGGACAATCCCAGCAGCTGCGCTGCTGTGGCGAAAGCGGATGAGACGCAGCAGCCGGACGCAAAACGGCCGAGGCCAGAAGTTTCTACTACGGAAGACCTCTTTTCTGACGCTACTCGCGATGCCAAGATGCAAGCTCCCGCGCCGATTGTGGCCTCATCAGGTGCGTCGCCACGTGACCACGGCGATGACGTGGAGCTTGGCATCCTATCAGAGAAGCATCTCACAGCGCTTGCCAACAACAAGAAGATTCGCAACGCACTCAAGAGCAAAGAACTAAGGACGATGCTCAAGACGATTGATCGCAGTCGTTCGCGTCTGGACGCATTGGACGCGGCACTGCACAACAGCGTGGACTTCAAGCAATTCTGTGACGCAGTGATGTCTGTTATCGCTGCCGCCGAGGGGATAGCATAAGAGAAAGCAAGCAAGCAAGCAAAGTTTTTTTTTCTTGTCTTCATTTTTTGGAAGATGACGTCCTCGTTTTTTTTTTTTTTTGAAACTCTTTACGCATTACTCTGCTCATTTAACTTGGCCTTGTTCTTTTCTATTGTTTCTTCTCTGCATGCTCACAAGGAAGTGTTCCTCTTCTTTTTTTATTTATTTATTCATTCTATCAGAGTCGCAAGATCTATCTAAGCACCTTAAACTAATATATATATATATATATATGTTTAAATGGATATCGCTTATTTTTTTTTTTGTTAAAGCTGCTAAAGAGTGGTTTCCTCTTCCCAAGTTCTGTCCTTTTGTTTTCCACTCTTATTGCAGTCATTTTATCCTTATTTATTTATTTATTTTGAATCTTTTTTTTTTTTTTTTGAAATCTTAAACAACAACAAATTCTTCTCTCCAAAGGAAACAGTTGAGTAAGCACAAAAACTAGAAAAAGAAGGGGAACTGCAACATCAGCACTTTCAGCAGGTTGGATTCACTCGCTCTCTATTTTTTTTTTTTTTTTTTGAAAGCTCATTTTTTCTTCTTATATATATTTATATGCACTTTTTGCACTTCTAGCTTTCTTTACTACGCAGCTCTTGTTATTATTATTATTATTTTTAATTCATTTTTTATTATTATTATTAGCATCCGGTAATCGCCTTTTTTTTTGCTCCTCCCCTTTTTTTTTAAAGAGTAGGGATATAGAAGAGAGGGGGGTACAATATCATTGATATCTATCCACTTATTCTTTATTCCTTTATTTATTATTTTGCATAGTCTGCGTTTGTTGTTGGCATCTCTTTCTTTGTCTCCTCCCTCTTTCTTGTTTTCAGAATCACAACGGTGCACATTAGTAAGCAAGAACGTGGAGCGTCTTTTTTTCTCTCTATTTACCAATTTTTTTTTCTTTTAAATCTAAAGCAGTCAGGAGAAAAGGAAGAAAATACGAAAGCAAAAAAAAAGGTATAAGTACTTCATATACCTGAGCAGGACGACTTGTATTTAGCGTTGTGTGGGTGCAAAGGTGGTTAGGCGTGCGCGCATCCTCTTATTTATTTATATTTAGTAGGTCGCGTGATTGAAGCTTTTCAATATATATATATATATACTGATACTCCTACTTCTGTTGACTTAATTTCGCATAAACTATAAGTAGAGGAAGGGGGCTTTTTTTCGAGTGTAGTGAGTATCTGTGCAGATTTTTTTTTTTTTTTTGAGGAAGTGTTCTGGCGCACGCCTTTTATTTCTTTTTCTTTGCTTCTCTTCCTTTCCTCATTTTTTCTGCTGCTTTGAGGTAAGAATTTTGAATTGATTCAGAAAGGAGGAGTGAAAGGGCGGCGAAAAAAAAAATACACAAACACAGACACACACACAAACTGATAGGCAAACGAGTGAACGAGAGTGGACGCGCTTTTTTTTTTTGTTCTCCCGCTTCCTGAAGGACGTATCAACCAAACGTGCAAACTTAAAATAAAAAGTATATTATCAACCTTTTAGCTTAGAAGAAAGGGTATTTTTTTTTTTAAATAGTCACATTTCAGTAAGAAATAGAGCCATTTTTTTTTTTTTAAGTGACACACTTACGCACACAAAATAGTTCTTTGTTTCCTATTATAGGAGAGTTTTTTTTTCTTGGGAGATTGCAGACATAAGAAGATCAATAATTCGATTCTTTTTTCCTCTGCTGATCATAAATGCTGTTTCGAGAGGGTCTTGTTAACTTGAGCTATGATTCTGATGGACGCGTAGTCGAAGAGGGAGAGTCTCTCCATCCAAGCTCCTCCATGGATAGCTATGCCTACTCTGAGACACCGTCTGCTTTCAGCTTTGAACAGCGCATGGAGGCACTTCAACTTGGGAGTGACGAGGAAGGCACTACTGCTGCGTATCAGCTTTTTCCCCCACCCGGCAATCAACAAACGTTGCTTCAGGCGTTTGACAATACAGCACAGTTGCCGGAAGGCTTTGCACAGACTCAGAATTTACTTCAACGTGAAGGCGGGAGCACCAAGTCGCCGATGTTGTATACAGCCACCTCAGAGCACGTGCACCACTTTTCCAACAAACCTACTGGCACAGACAGTAGTGCTACCATAGCCAATGCTTTCTCGAGTCTCCAGCTGAGCGGCAGTGGTGACGACGGCGCTAGCGGCGGCGGTCTTACACGTGCAGCGCTTCTTGGTGCCCGCTTCTTTAAATACCCAACTTCAGAGGACCTGGAGGATGACCTCCATTCAGCAGCTGAGCAGCATGTTCACGATGGTGGAAGTCCTCTATCACAGGACGGTGGTTTTCTTCATCAAGCGAACACTGACAGCTGCCGCGGCGTGCGTGGTGCTGCTGCGTTGCCCACTGAGGAAGGAACGAATGGGGCAGTACTTGCCACCGTGGACAGCTGTAATGGGAGCCCAAACACGTCCAACGCCACGTGTGGCCACAATGGTACCAAGCTCTTTCTTGGCGGTTTGCGCTTTGAAGTTATTCAGGCTGGCCGCCACGTCATCAGCTGGATATTTTTTGCTGCATGTGGAGTGCGACTCCCACCGTGCAGCATCCTCGTGCATCGCAAGTCCAAGAGTGGGAAGAGCAGCGTGTCTCCGACGGGTTGTGCGTCGGTGTACGTTGCCGCCGAGGCCGATGTCACTGCTCTATTAGGAATGAACCAGCGTATTTTCTGTGCTACAGAGGGAATTTATGTGACACCGACTACGGAGGTGATGCGTGAGCTGCTTTCTACAAACGCGGTGCTGGACGTGGTGGATGGGAAGAGGCGTGGCCCTACGCATCCCGTTGTGATAGAACGCGCCAATAGCAATGGAGCTGGGGGTGACGGGACTTCACCGAAACTTCAGCAACATCAGCAGCAAGGTCCCGGGAACGGTCCGCGCCGTCGCGGGCAGCGGGGAAGTCCACCTGGTAGCGGCTATGCAGCCGTAATGGGGCCTGGTGAATTCTCTAGTGCGCCGCTTTGTAGCGTTCTGTCGGCGCCACCGCCATCCTTTCCACCTCCATATGGGGTCTCTGCTTCTGTATTGGGCGTGCCTGGATCCCCATCGGTGGGGGCCAACAGCAGCAGCACTCCGGCCAGTCATGCGTCTTCGCTGAGTGGATTCCCCGTCTCTTTCGCAGTTACCTCTGCCCAGCATCACCCACCACAACAGCCTACTCTAGGTTCGTCATGCATGTTGGGACTGCATGCTACATCTACTGCCTTGCCACCTCCACAGTACATCGTGCAAAGCCAAGCCGCTGCTGCTACGTCGTCTGCAAACATCAGTGTTTCCGCGGGTTCGCTTCCTGTAGGTGATTCCTCGATGGGGCCGCCGCCTTACTATCATGGTAGCGCCAGCAGTTTAGGAAGCACTGCAAGCAGTAGCGTTCATTCTGGGCATGCGACACCGCTGCTGCAGCGACTCCCGTCTGGAGCTCAGCTGCCGCCGCCGCCTTCTTCTTCTGCTGCAATGAACGAGCGGGCTGCAGGTGTAGGTGCAGCTACTGTCCCCACTGGCAGCGGTGGGGGTGTGATTTTGAATCTGCAACGGGGAGATTTGATTTCGTTTCATGTGTATCCTGGCGATGCGACTGTCATGGCGCAGCAGCAGCAGCAGTTTAAGCAGAACAGAGACGCAGCTGTGACGACATTGTTTATTGGCGGTATCACGGCGCATACCTCGGAGTTATACGTGTCGTGGGTCTTTTCTATGCTTGGGCTCCCCTTGCCTGCTGGCGAGGTCGGCTTGTTGAGTGCAAGTCACGCGTCCAGTGGGGCCGGAGGCAGTGCGGTTATTCAGCTGGAAGAAGGACTCGCCAGCGTGGCCATGTCGTTTCACAAGAGGATATTGTGCACACGAGACGGTATTTTTCTCGCCCGCTCCGCCGCTGATCTGACCACATTTATGACGAGTAATCCTCCTCTTGCTGAGCTTGTGCCTTTACACGTAGACCGCCGCTTCGTGACCGCCTCTTCTGTCAATGGCTGTAGTGGTTGTGTTGCTGCACCTCAGCAGCACCAACAGCAGTCTCATGTGCCTCCGCCACCACCTGGGTTAGCTGGCATGTCCGCAGGTGGGCTGCCTACTGCGTTTTTTCTACAGCGACCAAGCGGAGCGCCGTCTATGCCTCCCCCACTACCACCTCCTCCGCCCATGTACACCATCACAGGCGGCAGCAGCAGCGGTAGTTCTCTTCCGTCTTCTTCACCAAACACGATTTCCCTCTCATCTGCGGCGATGGTGCTAGGGCTCGCAAAGCACGCTGGCATGAATGGAGCATGTGGGGCCGCAGCAGCAACAGCAGGAGCCATGGCACACATGGTGGTCCCGCCACCACCTCAAGGAGATAGAGGCGTTCCACCTAGTTTTGCTCCTGGTTATCCACTGGGACCAGGCTCACAATGCGGACTAGTGCACATCATACCAGGTGCTTCCTCTTCACCACCGTCGTAGTTTCGAATGAGACCCTAGAGTGTCATGTGCTGCTGCCACCCACAGCTGTGGATGACATGAAAGGCATCCGCAGCGAGTACTTCATGGGCCGCGTCACTCTCCGTTTGAGAAAAACTGAAAAAAAAAATAAACATATAGAGACAAATTAATATATATAAATACATTTGCTTCCTAGTAGGAAAGAGTGCGCATTTGTTATACAACTCTTTCTAGGCAGGCTCATCTGCTGTGCATACGACACACCCACGCACACATACACACACACACCCACACACAAATAGAGAGATATGCAAAGAGATGAGAGGATAATAATTATAATGATAATATTAGCAAATGAAAGAAAGAAAGAAAAAAATATATTTATGAGAAAGTAGTAGAAGGTGGGGAGAGTTATGAAGAAGCTGTGAAGCCGTTCCTTTCTTAATTAATATGCTCTTTCGTCTACACACTGTATGTAGAGTATACAATAACGAATCAAAGTACTGTGTGAGTGAGAGGGAGGGGAGGGAGGGAGGGAG
>JASANZ010001972.1:0-28359 GCA_030849805.1 Sergeia podlipaevii | reverse complement strand
GCAAGCCATTCCTTGCTGTGAACAACCTGTACTGGTCGATGCGCGAGGGCGAGATCTCCGTGCTGCTTGGACACAACGGCGCTGGCAAGTCGACGACGATGAACCTGATGACTGGCATGCTTGAGGCTGACGCGGGCGACTGCATCATTTATGGCAAGTCTGTGCGACAGCAGCTGCGTGCTGCGCGGCAGGAGATTGGTCTGTGCCCGCAGCACAACATTCTTTGGCCACAACTGACGGTGCGCGAGCACCTGGAGTACTATGCTGCTCTCAAGGGCCGCGTTGGTGCGGAGCGCGAGGCTGCTGTGCAGCAGCTGCTGGAGGCGATTGACTTCGTGGACAAGGAGCACTACCCGTCGAAGGCGCTGTCTGGTGGGCAGAAGCGCAAGCTGTCTGTTGCGGTGTCGTTTGTTGGCGGGAGCCGCCTTATTTTTCTTGACGAGCCGACCGCTGGCATGGACGTTGGCGCGCGGCGGCACACGTGGGGCCTGCTGAAGGAGATGGCGAAGCACCACACGATCCTGCTGACGACGCACTTCATGGATGAGGCGGACCTGCTTGGCAGCAGCGTTGCGATTATGAGCCAGGGCCGCCTGCAGTGCTCCGGGTCGAACATGTTCCTCAAGTCGAAGCTCGGCGTTGGGTTTGTGCTGACGATGTCTGTTGTCGCGCACGCGAATCGGCAGCCGATCGAGGGTGTTGTGCGCGCGCACGTGCCGCGTGCGGAGCCCGTTGGCAGCGGCGCCGGCGAGGTGTCGTACCGGCTGCCGATGGACGCGAAGGACTCGTTCCCCGCGCTGCTGACTGCTGTGGAGGGTGGCATCCCGTCGCTTGGCATTAACGCGTACTCGCTGTCGGCGACGACGCTGGAGGAGGTGTTTCTGCGCATCGCCGAGGGTGATGAAACCGAGGAGGAGCGCGCTGCGGTGGACCCGAGCGCTGCGAGCGCCGTGTGGAACGTTGATTTGATGGATGAGGGCTGGGGCCTGTGGTTTACTCAGTTCCGCGCGATGATCATCAAGCGTTTCTGGAACGCGCTTCGCGACCGCCGCACGCAGTTCTTCCAGATTGTGTGTCCTGTTGTGTGCGTGCTGCTTGCGATGCTGCTGACGCTGATCAAGTTCTGGCAGTACCCCGCGATGACGCTGAACAGCAATGTGTATCCGACGAGGGTGGACATCCCCGTTGCGAACTGCGAGTCGTACTTTGACATGAACCACCCGATCTCGCCGAACTCCGAGACGATTGTGTGGAGCGGCATCACTACTGGTATGGGGTTTTCCACTGAGCTGCTGGCCACGTACAACACGCACTCGCAGGACCGTTACGGCGGCATTGTGTGCGACGGTGTTGACATTAATGGAGACGTTTACAGCGGCGCGTTCTACAACACGACGGCGTCGCACGAGATTGCGATTGGGACTGCGAATTACTACGGCGCTTACCTGTACAAGCTGAAGGGCGATGCGGTTGAGCCGATGCGTATGCAGGTAGAGGGGCTGCCGCTGACGAAGCAGCAGCAGGCTTTGAGCGATGCGTTCTACTCGATGATGATTGCCGTCATCATTATGATTCCCTTCTCGTTCATCCCGTCGACGTTTGTTGGGTGGATTGTGAAGGAGCGCCAGTGCAAGGCGCGGCATCTGCAGAATGTCTCTGGCCTGAGTTTCTACGTGTACTGGGTGGCGAACTTTGTGTTCGACATTGCGTGCTACACCATCACCATGTTCCTTGTGATTGCCGTATTCGGCATCTTCAACCGCAAGGAGTACATCTCTGGGGACAACATTGGCGCGACGATTATTGTGTTTCTGCTGTACGGAATATCAGGCATCTGGATGGCGTACATGCTGAGCTTTTTGTTCAGTGACCACTCGTCCGCACAGAACTTGGTGATGCTGGCAAACTTCATTGTTGGATTCCTTCTTGTGCTGGCAATTGGTGCCCTGCAGATGACGCCGTCGACTGAGGAGGTGGCGAAGGTGCTGCGTTGGATCTTCCGCATTGTTCCACCATACTGCGTTGGTGAGGGCATCATGAACATGGCGATGCTGCCGATGTACCAGGCATTTGGATTCGACAAGTCACCATGGGGGATGAACGATGGCGTTGGATGGGTGTGCGTGTACATGGCGATTGAGATCCCTATTTTCATGTTCGTTACGCTGTTTGTGGATCACCCTGGTCGTCGTCAGCGCAGCCAGCGTCTGTTCCACAACCCCGACGCGCCGCCGGAGGAGGTGGAGGATGCGGACCCTGATGTGACGCAGGAGCGCATTGACGTTGCTGAGTCGCCTGAGCGGCAGTCTGATCTTGTGCGTGTGCAGGCGCTGCGCAAGCAGTACAGCAACGGCAAGGTTGCTGTGCGCAATGTGACGTTTGGTGTGAAGCCCGGCGAGGTGTTTGGGTTTCTTGGCACGAACGGTGCTGGCAAGACGACGACGATCTCTATTTTGTGCCAGGAGTTCTATCCGACGAGCGGCCACGCGTCGATCTGCGGGTTCGACATTGTGAAGGAGAGCACGAAGGCGCTGCGGTGCATTGGGTACTGCCCACAGTTCGACGCGTGCATTGACCTGCTGACTGTGGAGGAGCACCTGTACCTGTACGCGAGCGTGCGCGGCATCACGGCGAAGACGCGCGGCGGTGTTGTGGAGGGCCTGATGTCGCTGTGCGAGCTGAGCAGCTATCGCGCCACCAAGTCGCACGAGCTGAGTGGCGGCAACCGGCGGAAGCTGTCCGTTGCGATCTCCCTGATTGGTGGTCCTCGCGTGGTGTTTCTTGATGAGCCCTCCGCTGGCATGGACCCTGTCGCGCGCCGCGGTCTGTGGACTGCGATCGAGACGGTTGCGGACAACTGCTCCGTTGTGCTGACGACGCACCACCTGGAGGAGGTGGAAGCGCTTGCGCACCGTGTGGCGATAATGGTGGATGGTACGCTGCGGTGCATTGGCGACAAGACGCGCCTGAAGCAGAAGTTTGGCACCGGGTTCGAGGTGACTGTGCGCGTGCGGGACGACGGATGCGTGGAGACTGCGAAGGATTTTTTCAGCCGTGAGTTTGCGGAGAGCAGTCTGACGGAGGTGCAGTCGACGCGCCTGACGTACGCGTTGAGCGGCGACGTGAAGCTGTCGTCTGTGTTTACGCGGTTGGAGGAGAACAAGGACGCTGCGGGGATCGTTGACTACAATGTGTCGCAGACGTCGATTGAGCAGGTGTTCCTGCGCATCAGCGAGGAGGCTGAGCGCGCGCAGGAGGAGGAGGAGCGCCAGAGGGCCGAGGAGAAGATGAAGAGCTGCTGCCATTGCTGCGGTTGCTGCGTCTAAGGATGTGGATGATGTGATGCAGCCGTGCGATGAGCGTTTGCTTTCAAGCGGTTTGAAATATCCTTTTTATTCTGTTTTTTTTTGTTTCACTATTCATTTTGTTGGTTGTTATTTTATCTTATGATTTTAAAGTGATTGTTGCAAGTTTCCTTTTCTGATATGGGGTTTAGAGCGTATCTATTAGCTTGTGAGCTTTGATTTGTGTGAGCGTTGGTTTATTTCGGCACTTGCTTGTTGGTTTTTTTTTTCTTTACTGAATGGTAGTATCTTTTGGAATGTTGGCGTACATCGGAATTGCGTATATTATATAAAAGTGTTTTTCTTCTTGGAATGTTTTTGAAACCATGCTTATGTTTTCTTTTTTATTTTTATTTTTATTTTTATTTTTATTTTTTGCTTTTATACGTGGGCAGAACTTAGGATTCCCTGGGGAGTAGTTTGGGTTTTGATGCGCGTTCTATGATCCGCAGGTGGTGTTTTTTATTTATTTATTTTCTTCTCACTGTATTGGTTTGCACTTATACTGCTGATTGATAGCAAGAAATGTATACTTTATTCTTGTATGTTACTTGCCCTTTTAAAAAAAACATGTTTTCTTCGTATTTCGGGTCTCTCTCTCTCTATATATATATATCTGCGCCTGCCTGCCGAACGAAGAAGGTATATATATATGTAATCAGAAGATAGATTATTCCGTCTCCCTTTTTTTTTTTTTGAGAGAGAGAAAACATCTTTTTTTTTTTTTAAACGATTGGGGTATGAATCATAGATGATGTAGCCCAACGTAAACTCAGTTTTCTTTTGTATTCATACAATAGGGGAACGTGTCGTTTTCGAATAAAAGATAATAATAAAGAGACTTTTCCTTTTTGGCAGATTGACTGCAGTGCGTATGTATTGGGAGATGGGTGTGTGTCTTTCTTAAATATTCTGCGAAGAAACACTATGTCCTCTAACTCCCTTTTCTTTTCGTAACTGCGTGGTTCTCTATGCCATATAAATAGGTATATTTTGTTATTATTCTTGATACGAATACTACTAAAAAAAGTACTGTATTTACCATTATAATCAATTCTTATATAGTAGTTAATATATATCGAATTGAAGGTTTTGCTTTGCTTTGCGGTACAGTGTATTGCTTTTGTTTTTGTTTTGCCAACCCCCCCCCCCCAAAGTATTCACTTCCTTTTGTTAGGTGTCTATTATATACTTTTCTCCCCTTTCTTCGACTTTTTGTAATGATTTTTTTAGAGAGATTTTTTTCTTTCTGTTTGCTAGTTGCTTGCACGTGTGTGTTTTTTCAATAGTGTATTCCCAAGTAGACACTCATATTTTTCATTGTCTTATTTCATTTTGCACATTCGTTTTTTTTTTTTTAACCGGTATTACAACGTTCCCATAGTCACTGATATATTTCTTCACATTCACATTCATTGTATATTTTAAAAAAATTATATCTTCTTCATGTTTCAACATTGTCATCAATGGATAATTGCTCGGAGCTGTCTAGCTTGTTGGCGTCATGGAAGTTTTTTAGCCTTGGATCATACGGTTTGCATACGGCGTTGCTCTTCTTTCAGCCGAGAGGTGATGGTATCTTCCGGGCTAGCGTCGCGGTACTTTTTCTTTAGTGATCGGTGGCAGCAGCGAGTTTTGCATACAAAACGCAGCCGACTTAGCGCATTGTGCATGGAGGCATATCAGTCACTGCGCTACTACGATCCTTCTGCAGCCAGTATGGCTATTCTTGCCCTTGCTTGTTTGCACGAGCCACCGCCAACTCGACGCCTGCTTTTGGTTTCCTTGACTCCAGCTTTTTCAGAATACACAGCTCGCGAACTGGTTGCGCTATTCGAGGGTTTGTCTAAGCTTGGGGTGTCACACCGCATGTTAACTGCACACATTCTAAAGCTGTTTTTGCGAGCACTCGAGCAAGGTATTCAGGGGAGGAACGATGAGCACGCAACTTTATCTGATTGCAGCCCTGTAGATCGCAATGCTGACACTACCTTTTCAACAGTGGCTAGCATGACAATTGTCTTGCAGCGACATCATACGCAGCGCACGTTACGGGCATTTCTATTTGGTGTGGATATGGTGCTTGTAAAAATGAACATACAGCACACACGTGCATCAAAGTTGGCTAAAGAAGGTCTGAATGGCGGAGTTGGTTTATCTCTACACGTGCTGTGGCCTCAGAATGTGTTTAGGCTGCAGCGTCATTGCACAGAGCTTATGCTGCTTCTTGAAGCCTACTTTGGCACTGGCATAGTTCATGATGCTCGTCAGCTGCCGCGTTATCTTTGCGTCAGCCTTGAGGCCAGCGTCTCATGGTTGTCTTTGACTCGCGCCATGCGCGCTGTTCAACTCCTGTGGCCAAGTACTCGAGTGGATGACAGCATTACGTGCTAAATTACTTCTTGGGTTGCTGGGCGTGGCCAACATGCTACAAACCAATCTGACAATTTCCTTTCCCTACTGCTGGCGCTAGCGCACCAAGTGATGGCTGAGTTGCGCAAGTCGCCTCAGCCAGAAGAAGCTCTAAGAGCGATGGATGCGCAAGACCAGGCCCTTGCGCTCCGTTGTCAAGTGTTGATTGAATTGCTTACGCTACGCAATTTCTCGTCTCTTTCAGCGCCTGAGTCTTGTGTTTTTGCTTCTTCCATTCAGGAGTCGCACAATATCTGTGCGATATGCCCAAAAGTGTTTTATCAGCTTGCAGAGGAGCATTTGTTATATATTGCTTTGATTGCTGGCGAACAGAACGTAGACTGCTCAAACAAAGCGGGCACAGACAGTGAAAGTCGGAATAGTTGTCGCCATTGTCGTGTTTGCAGCGACAACAGGGAGGAGTTGACTAGTCGTCCCTTTTGGGAGTACTACCTCTTGTCTGCTGTGCATTCTCTCAGACATGAGACAGCTGCAGCAGCAGCTTCTGGCGTGACGGCAGAGTCCAGCAGTGCATCGACTTATCTTGGCTATCTTCACCTGCTTCACGGCCTCCTTTTGTTGATTTGTCAAGTGTGTGCAGAGGGGATGAAAGTCGTGCGGGTTCACTCGGTTGCACATTTGCTGAAGCAAACCAGCACTATATTAACGTTTCTGACCAAGAGTGCTGCGGATGTTAGTGCGAAAGAAGTTTCAAGTGCTGTGTTTGTGATGGAAGCGGAGAAACGTGTACTTCTGGTATGCATAGAGCTGCTGCTACTCACAGATGCTGAACAGTACAACGGATATGCTGGGTCTCGCGTTCATATTCACAATAGAGAAGGTGTGTTGTCTCTGCTTTCACGGCGCTGTGCAGGCAATACTGGGGCGGAGGTTATCTTTACTGAATGGAGCAACCGCTTGGTGTCGTTTAGTTCATTGGCAATTGCTCGGTGGGTGGCGGCGCTCTCCGATGTAGCAGCGACGCGCACCGGGGAACAGTCTGTATCTGTTGAAATTGCATTACGTGGGGGGCAGATACGAGAGCCTTCTTTATGCAGGCTGAGACGCAGTTTATATGTTTGCGACTCCAGGATGGTGCTTGACTGGCAACTGTTGCTTTGCGCACACGCACTTTATTCGCAAAAGGTTCCTGAGCATCATCACTGTAGTGATGTCCGTTTGGGTGAAGTTGTGACGGCAGGTACCTTATCTATCGTACTGCAGCGATTGGTTTTTATCTTTGGGCAATGCGTGCTTCTCGCTCCAAAGTCATCGTTGTATCGACAGCCGAGGCAACGGCAGGAGCGAAGAATCATGGCTTGGAGTGTGGTGGTGCGTGTGGTTCGTCTTCTCAATGCGTTTTGTGAACAGCTAAACAATGGTTGTGGCAGCGTTGATGGTCACAACTCATCATCATCAGCAGCAGAAAATAAACGTGAAATTTTGTATAAACAGTGGATTCTCGATTTAACGCCACCTCCAGTGATGTCTCGTGTGCTGTCCTTTGTGACCACCGCTATAGATGAAGTTGGGCCGACCTTAGCATTACTGCAGCAGAGTCCATTGCCTTCATCTGTTGCTAGCACTACTATTTCCGCTGGAAACGATACAAGTACACTTCATATTGCCTTGATGTTGCTGGAGTGCCTGTATCCCATGCGAGAGGCTGGCACGCACTTTCGATTGGACCGCTTCCCTTGCGAGCAATTAATGAGCTCTGAGATGCTGCCACTCGCGGAGGCCTTGTTGCGCTCTGTAGTGCGTTGGCACCCCCTCATGCGCGCTGTGAAGACTATTGGGGTAGATGCAATGCAGAAAAATAGGTATCCTCCCATGTCATCTTCATCCTCTCATAGCTCTCTATGCAAGTCAATGGTCCAGCTCGACTCTGTGGTCTCTCGTGATACACATACGATGAGGTGCGATGATGATGGGATTTCATTGTTTCCCCCTAACGAGGGCGGCTTTTACCCCGCAACTGCGTCTAGCTCTTCACTAGCTAGGTGCGGCCCCAATCAGTTGGCTGGAGATTGGAATAGCGATCAGGAGGCCGCCTCTGTCTCCCCAAATGAAGGATTTTTGTTTCCCCGGTCCACGCAGCAGTACCCTTCTTATAGGAAGGGCGGGCGTATCTTGAGCCGCAGTGAGCAGCAGCGTCTTCTCCTGCGCTCTAATGCGAAGGCGGATTCCTCTCTAACAATTTCACTGCCAACATCCTCACCATCGTTATCTTCAATTGCACTAAACGCTGTGCGTACGAAAGAAGAAACCGTACTTGATCCATTGCGTTGGGCCACGCTTCCTTGCGCGACCAACGAGGGCGTGTGTGGCATTCTTTTCTATGCGGTCACGCGTCTTAGAAGACCCTACTGGGAGGATCACACATTGTGTGAAGATGGTCCTGTTACTTCTGAGCTAGACCAACTGTGGAGGCGGTGTGACGGCACCAACTCTATTACCAACAACAGCAGTCCTCTTCACCCTACCACCACTCGTCAAACTAAGAGTAGCACAGTCGACGATGAGGTGATGGGTGCCGTTTTTGAGCGTCTGTACGGCTGTGGGACCGCTGCTTCACGGAAAGAGACATTTCTCAGCAAGCCCTATAGACTCTATCATAGCGTCCCCGCTGTAAAGGAGTTGCTTCGTCTGGAAGCAGTTCTGGTGGGTTGTCTCCGCACACGCACAGAGAGATTTCCGTCATACGCGTCTCCGCCAACACTTGTCAGCACAGCACATGTAGGAGATGCAACACAAACAGCAGTCGCAGCATACCATTGTACAGAAGATGGACGAGTCGCATCGCACTATGGGAATCATCTGGCACTTGTGACAGACTCGCCTGATATCTATCGCGGTGCAGACGGAGCGTGTGTATCGCCATTTACCACGCTGAGTGTGTCTCTGCTTTACACGCTGCGTGCCCGATGTGTATGTGCCATGTTGATGGCGTTGGAGCACTACTACGGGCACCAGGGTGGCTTTGATGCGGTTTCATCTGCCGAGGATCCAGTGTGTCCCCATGATGATAGCAGCCATTTGCCACAGAATGCAGCTCCAATGCCAGTACCGGAGTTGATCTCTAGAATTATTGCCTTTCTTTTGGAGACTCGTCATGGTGGTAGTCTTCTTTTGCAAGATAAAGGCAGCAGCAACTCGCGCGAGACGAGTGTGCTGACAGCTATTGTACAGCGTCGAGCTCTCCCGTTTATGAGTGGAGAATTGGTTTGCTCGCAACGGCTTCACGAGACCACTGCTGCTCTTGTTGGTGCAGGGAGCACTGGTCATGTACGTCTTTTTGTGCTGTGCGCTGATCTGCTGACGGCACAAGTGCCGCTCCCGCGTGGTCGCAAAGCCACATACGTAGAATTGGCCCGTCTCCTGTGTCTGGTGTATCAAGACAGGACATCATCTAACATTAATCTTACTGCAGTGCTCGTGGAGCTGACAAATGGGGCTGAAAGTCTTTGGTATGAGAGTCGGCTACTTGAAGGTTCACCGATACAGAAAACGTGCGTGTTTTCTGAGGGCTCGATGCAACTACTGGAAGAAATTGTAGCGCGAGTTACAGAAGAAATGACCGCCGTGAGAGGGGTGAGTCGGTGCCACATCAACAGGAATGCTTGTGAAATAAAGCGAGAGGGCACACGAGATGTGGTAGTGGTCAGCGACGTGGATCGTGCACTCCTTCGCTACTTGGTGGCACTTGCGCACTGGTTTTCTCAGTCTTCTCTCGGATGTACGGGGAAAGTGAAGGATGGCGTTGCAGATGTCATGCATGAGGAAAGGAGATCGTTTGCGACAGCCGTAGTGATGCACGTTCTACTTCTTGATTTGCTGCTTGCCTATGATCCTCTTGCACTGACGGCTGCTGTGGATGCACCAAAGCTAGCGAGGGCGGCGCGTCAGGCGAATTACCACCTCAGTAGTCTTCGCACTGACATCCGTGCTTTCATTACAGATATACGAAATGAGATAGATGAAAGTATCATTTCCCTGTTGGATCTCATGTATTGCGCGTTGATACCATTAATGCGACTAGATGGGAGCAATGGGGATTATTAAGCAGATTACGTGGATTATGCGCTTGCGTTCTACGTTCACTCCTTAATGGGGGGGGGAGAGAAGAAGAAAAAAGGAGTTTTTTATTTTTTATAAAAAAAGCTCAAAAAACCACAAAATGATACTTACTTCCATCTGTAGTGCTCACCTGCAGTATGCCTATACCTTTTCGCTACAGCCTTTTGGAATAAGGCAGCCTTAAAAAAAGAAAGGATGGAGGAAAATAAGAGAAACTAAGCTTTGTTATTATTTGTTGAATTTTGTTTGCTATTACTTCTTTTCACTCTCTACTGCTTACTAACTTTCCGTGTTTTTTTTTTTACTCTTATTGCCTGTTTCATGGTGCATATTCTGAGAGTAGTATTTCTCGCCCTCTCCCCTTCTCTTTTCTCATAGCTAGGACAAGGAAGGGAGAGAGAGAGAGAGAGTGGGAAGGAGATATCAAGTACGTCTTACCCCTTCTGCTGATTTTCTCTCCTTTTTTTTTAAATTTGCTCCCCTTGAGTGAGCGTGTAGACAAGGATAATTACTTGAATTGATATATTTTTGTTTGTTTTTTCTTGTTTGGCTCCGTCTCTAGAGAGATTTGGAATACTCCAGCAGCGACAGATCTACGAGGGTGAAACTGAAGGACAAAGAAAGCGCAGTACATACGCATTTCTTCAAATACGCGCATTCGTAGCTTTCATTAGTATATATATATTTCTTCTTCTCCCTTTGTTTTTTTTTTTCCTTTTTTTGAAAGAAAACTGTCTCTATTCATCCTGTGCTTTATATTCACAAATAGCCACTTCCTCCTCTCTCTCTCTCTCTCTCAAACAGTGAACATATCTATTTTTTCTTTTGTAAACTTTTTTTTCAGTTCTTTCAATTGTACGAGAGTAGACATCTCTCCTCCCCCCATTTCTTATAGCCGACTATGGGAAGCACAAAACGGGACGGGGAGAGTGCTTCTCCTGTCCCTGGACCTGGGGTTGACCGGAGTCGTTTTTATGAGAACTACGCCGCTGATGGCAGTGTGACTGAGAGTAGTACTGGCATTGGGACGGGCACTCGTAGTTGCAGTAGCACTGATGCTAACGTGAGCACAGGGGAGCAGTCTAGTGTTCTGTACACCCGCCATGTTTCCTTACCGGAAAAAATGAACGCATTCGCTACACAGGACTGCTATACATATCTTCAGGCTCTTTACCCTTATGCTTCCTATGATCAACTCATGGCCATTGTGACCAACACGACAACTGCCGATGAAGCGGGACAAATTGCGTATGAGGCGCTCAATCCGGACTACACCGCCCTGCCATACCTCAAGGAGCAGCTTGAACTGAAAATGGACACAAAATTGCCAAAGGTGAAGCGGGCCGAGGCATTCAGCGGCGTCAAGGAGACACTTGAGGAGCGAGCGAGGGACATACTTCATTCTGGGATGTACAGCAATCTTTCGCAAATGGCAGAATACAACCAAACCGTACAGATCTTTGCTATTGACACTGCTGGGTGGGATTCTGAGATGCTACTAGGACCCCGCACTGTGGCAGATACTGTGAACATGAAACTTCCAGTTTCGCGACAAGAGAAAAAGGAGGAGGAAGGCAAGGTAATGGGAGCCCAGGGGTTTATGCGGATCGATGCTGCTTCTTCTTCTGGCGTCGCCGCGGATCCTTTAGGTGGAGCACGGGGCAGTAACGCAAGCCATACTCGCCACTCCACTCACTCTTCGTCGATGAAGCAGGAGCAACAGCAGGATGCGGCCTCACTAGAAGGGATGAGCTTCATCGAGGACCGCGGCAGCTGTGGACTCCACGCACCAATTGCTCGCTGGGCTCCTCTTGCTCTACGCGTGGAGCCCAGCGAGGCAGTGCAGACGCATCAGGACATGCTTCGCGTTTTTGACGACTCATTTTTCAACTTCTCGATTCTGTCTGACATTGACGACGTGATGCAACAGCTTGGCGGCACGGTTCCGGGCAGCAATGTAGTGCCTCATCTTGATCGTACGGCACGCTCAGGCCAGAAGCAGTCCTCGCCCAAGCCGCCCCGTTCGCCAGGATACAAGGACGCGAACTCGCCCACGGTGCACAGCGTGCCACCAAGCGGAAATCTGTCCAAGGAGGCTGTGAAGACCTCTATTGCTGGTGCTGGTAGGCGCGCTAAGCAACAGATGGTGAAAGCCAAAGAGGGTGTAAGCAGCGGTGCTTGCCACCCTGTTCATTCTTCCAGGGGCCGTGCTTCTACGCACGAGCCATTTGATGGTGAGGATGGGAGTACTGATAGCCCTGGGGTGGCGGCACCGCTTCTTGGTGTAGAGCAACCCAAGCCGATGCCAGTTGGTCTCTTTGCTGATAAGAAAGATTCGTATTTCTCTTCCAGTTTATCTTCGGTACCACCGCTTGCCTCTGGTATCACTAGTACCTACCTCACAGCCACTCCAAGGATGCCACCCTCGATGGCGGTCGCAACACAGCGAGCTATCGGACGACATCGCATGCGTAGTAGCAAACAGGATGTGCTGAAGTTTCATGAGCGTGTCATGGATAGCAAGCCGCTTGGCAACATTGTCTTTCAGCGAAGTGTCACCTCGCTATCTCCACCCGAGATGATAATCGACGATAATGCGAGAAGTGGTAGTAGCACCTCGGCAGCTGCCACTAGCACGGACACGAACGCCGTGAACGCCTTTGAAGCGGTGTATCTGCAGCGGGCACAAGACATGGCGGGCTCTAAAGCCATTGAGCCCACCGTGTTCTTGACCCAGCAGGAGGTGTACTGGGAAGGTGTGATAAATCTGCTGCGATCTTTTGAGGCCGTCTTTGACGCAAAGTTCCGTTGCGACCTGGTGCCGCAGTTATATGAGAACTGTCCGCGTTTAGTGGCGCATCTGAGCGAGATCGTTTCGAGACTACTACCTGTCTTCTCGCAGGAGCTGGTGGGATACACGGTGGTGTATTCTTTGAACGAGATCCCCATAAAACTTCCCCTTTCTGCTCCAAAGCTGTTTTCCACTGGGCCCATTATCATCAAGCAACTACTTTTTGACGTGGCCAAGTCAAGCTTCTCCTTTGGGGATTCTGGCAGGTCCCTCGTGGTGAAGCTACGCATAAAGAAGTTTGAGCTGGAACCTATTGCGTTTGCGTACATCGACGAGGTGAATGCCGCCAAACAGGACCGCCGTGCACATACAGAGAACAAACGTCGGAGTCGAGCCCGCTCTGACGGTGGGCTGCAGAGCAAGTCCTCGCGCAACTACGTGACCGGCACTACCAAAGGAACGGCACAGGTGAAGGTGGAAGATGTAAAGCTCAAGTGCCTTCTCAGTGTGTGGATCTATGCTTCTGGGAAGGTGTATTTGTCTTTGGACGATGTCAAGGTCTCTATTGGGTCCACCAGCCTCTCGACTGATATCACGAAGCTGAATGCTTTTCTCATACTGGCTAAACCGTTTATCAAGTCGGCGGTGGAGAAACAAATGCGGCAGATGCTGGGCGGTTTGCATATGATATAATACTACATATATATGTGTGTGTGTGTGTCTGAGACTCACTGTACTCGTTTACGTTTTTTTTTTTTGCTTTTCAATAAAGCTGGTTGTGATGCTCCTGTTTTTGCTTTGTTATGTGGCGCGTATTCGCTTTAACTACACACCTTTTTTTTGTCCTATTTTCTTTTCACTCTGCGTAGTATGTTCATGCAAGGTTGTATGATTACTACTACGCACATTGTATTTTCGCATCTGAAGACATGTTACACTACTGTTATTATTATTATTTGTTGTTGTTTTTTTCTGCCTTTTCTGCGTTTTGGTGAACTAACATCGATGCCACTTTTGGTTGTGTATCAAATTTTTGTAAAATGTAATGTATTGAACGCAACACTTGCCAACAAACATATTACTTCTCATCCTCCTTTTTGGTAAACTCAAAAACAAGTAAATAACAACTAGTAGATATCTTGAAGAGTTTCACTGGTCTTAAATTTATCTCCCATTTACGACCATCGACGGCGCGCAAATACGCACACGTGAAACGAAAAGGAGAGCAGAACACAAGTATTCTTTTTCTACCCTGTATTTAATACTGGGTGGCGTTGTGCGGTTTTTTCTTTGTCTTCTCCCCCCCTCCCCACCTTATTCACCGTGTTGTGATGTCTAATCAATACCATGAACAACAATCGCTTCCTATGCCTGCCCTGCAGCGCGGCATGTCCGCGTCGCTTTTATGGCGCAGGCAGCAGTCTGCCCCTTCATTGGGTGCAGCACCTCACCTCCTTGTAACTTCCCCATCAGACAACACAATGTCGATACTGCCGCGTGCCCCACTCGCCAGCTCTACAGTGTCGGTGGCGGCAACAGGTACCGAGTCCTTTCAGCGACAAACGCTGAAGGCAGTCTCTAGTGCGCATGCTTTTCCACAGTCTTCTTTGCTGCTTCCAGCACGCGAGGAGAAGATGACTCCTGACAGCGCCTACTCTGATGTTGCGGGGTGCGGAGGTCGTATTCCCGCTTGCTTCATGCTTCCAACTGAGAAGATGATATACACTCCCCGCCATAAGGCGGTGCCGTTGAGCTATTTGCAACCCGATCTCAGCAACGGCAGCAACAGTGACGACCGTGGTTTCACTCCTTTGATGTCTGGGAATGCCCCTCTGGAGACACAGTTGCCCCGTGAGGTTCTACCCGCCGTTCATCCCAACGCCACTATTGTTGCACCGCAGCAGCAGTACGGTAGGCCAGCGGACGTTAAGAGACGCTCTTACAGTATTTCCATGCTGGACAGCAGCGATACTGCGCTGGAAGCGGAGACGATGAGGTGCCTTCTTCAATATAAGGACACTCTTCTCACCCAGAACAGCAATGCTGAACCACCAAGGCATCGTGGCGCCGCCGCTGCTGCTCTTGCTTCTCTTGCTTCTCGCGACAGTGCTTTCTTAATACCCCCGCACCCGCCCGCGCGTGTCGCGAGGCCAGCTCGCCGCGGGAAGTCAAACAGGCCCCGCGTTGTGAAGTTTTCAGGGACTGTTGACATTGGCGACGGCACAATTGCCCCCATGCAAGAAACAAATGTGTACCGGGAGTCTATGATGCCCACTCCGTTGCCACGCTCCCCTGACTTCTTCATAAAGAAAGGACGCAGCATTTATCGTGGACTACGGAAACCCTCTCTACCTCGTATTGCCCCAGGCAGCTAAGCAAAAGTGGCAGGCAAGGTGGAACACGAGAGATGGAAGAGGGGAAGCGAAGACAAAGAGCGGCAAAGCATCAGTAATGACGTTTTGAACTTTTTTCTTATTTTTTTTTTCTTTTTCTCTTATATATGTGTATTTGAAAATATATAGTAAAAAGTAAAAACTTGAATAAGACGCTATGGCACGCATGCCGAAGATAAGCGTTGTGAAATAAAGAAGAAAAAAGGTAGCATATTGCTTCATTTCTTCGTGTGTAAAGTAGTTTAGGGGCACATAGAACATTTGCTAAATAAAATATATATTTTATATATTACAACGGTTACTCATATTCCTTTTTCTATATATGTGTGTATTGAAGTATTTTAAGGTTATGTGTATTCCCTCGCCTCCCCTTTTCTCTTTGAGAAACTACGAAAGAGTGATTTTCTATTTCTAAGAAGAGAAATATCAAACAACTTTTTTTTTTTTGAGAAAAAATAAAGAAGTTAATTTTTTTTTTTGTGATAGATGTCAAAGAGCCACTTTTTTTTTTTGAAGAAGGTCAAAACTTTTTTTTGTTGAAAACAAGAAATGGTTTTCTAAAAAGGCAAAAATATTTTTTGTCAGAGAGAGAGTCAAAGAGCGTTTCTCTTCTCATATATATTGGGTTCCATTTATTTTCCTCAGTACGACGTACGAATTGATATGACAATGCTTAATGCCGTGTGCTAATAGGATTGCCGAACTGTTTCTGCAGAGCAAGTACGGACGATGCTCGGACACGCGCACGTGCAGCTGTCTTTATGAATCTGACGGTTCAACTTTGCCCACTCTTTTTTACTATTATTATCATTATTATTATTTTAAAATATTTTCCCTTATGGCATCCTTCTTTCTCTTTCTTTTTTTTTTTTCTTGAAAGCAAAGCAACATAGCAAAGTAGGACATCTGAGAAATTTTTCTTCCAATGGGTGTAAAAGGACTATGGCAGTACTTGGAGCACCACAAGGTCACCTATGATCCACCTAGGACGGCAGAAGGAGGTCTGCGCAGCGACAGCTATACATGGCGCCCCGAACATCTCTATGTGGATATGAACGCTGTGTTGCACATTATTTATGCGGAGGGTCCAACGGTGACGTCTCTTGCGCTGGAGCGGGTGGCGAATCACATACGGACGATAATGCGCCGCGTGAAGCCCACCCGTACTCTCGTGATCGTGTTTGACGGCGTTGCCCCGCTGGCAAAGTTAGCAACTCAGAAGAAGCGTCGTGAGAATCAAGCAGCGACGCCTCCGGCCCCGGCTCCAAGGCAGAGCAGCAGCGGCTCAGTGGAGCCGTATACGTGCGACGTGGTCAAGAGCCCTGTGCCGCTGCTGAGAGCGGAAATCACGGCGGGGTCCGAGTTTGTGTACGCCTGTCAGCGCGTAGTGATGACAGTGTTAGAGAAGATGGAAAATAGTGGTAATGCAACGTGGAAGAAGTCACACGTGAGTTTCTGCACGGAGGACGGAGAGGGGGAAGTGAAGATATCACGTTATATCCGACGTCAGTGGCAGGCAGATCTTGCTGCGGGCACGTTTGACTGTGACGATTCATTTACAATTATTGGTAACGACTCGGACCTTGTATTGGTTGCGCTGGCCGCTACTCCGTATAGCTACTTCACTATCGTGGATCCTTCGACCTTCCACATGACAGTTATAAAGGAGCTTCTTGATCATTGGGTGAAGTCTTTCACACCGCCACTGCGCCTAGATCTACTTGGGTCGTACCGCATTGACTTTGTCTTTATCATGCTGCTTTCAAGCTGTGACTACTACGAGGGCCTTGAGAAGCAGGTGCTCAACTTGTGGCGCGCGTACCGCAACTTGCGCTCTCAGGGAGGCTACTTCCGCCGTGCGCTCATCAGCGGCGCTTCGTTTGACGTGGATGTTGAGCTGCTTCGTCGTGTCATTAGTGATGCGAACAGCGGGCCACACATTCAAACTCGTCGCATCTCTAAAAACAAATTGAAAACACAGAAGGCACTGCAGCGTGAGGGTAGCGGCAACGCCAGTGATGGTGTTGTGTTGCTGCGCGCTGCGCTGTGGAACTTGAAGAGCATCGTTCTTGGCCGTTGCGTGGATTATGCGTACATTCCAGAGATGAAAGAGCAGCCCACGCCTGGTGCGTTACGGTCGGCTGCAAACGGACGCAGCATTGCGACCGCGATGCGGACATTGCGGGCTTCCACGCCAACTACGACTAAGGAGAACAGCTGCAACAAAAACAATAATAGCGGCAATGAGGAGACTGAGAAACAGCTGGCATTAATCGAAGAGGGTAGTGGAGAAGAGGCGTCCATAACGGCGCTTGAGCAGTGTGTTGCGATTCTTGGCGTGCGTGGGAGGTTTTCAGAGGCGCTCAGCAGTGCCATTGTTACTTGCAGCCCAGACTCCGGCAAGCGTCTGACCTACAGCACGTCTGCAGGTTTTGTGGTCTCCCTTGTGAAGGATATCTTCGCGCATGTGGATCGCAACAAACTGTCTGGCGCGGAGAAGGTGATGCTGCGTCACACCAAGTGCACGTGGCCCATGGACAACGAGGATGTAGCGCAGACAGAAAGGGAGGATGAGGCAGGATTTATCACATTTTCTGTGATACCACCTAAGGCCGCTTCTGCAGCACCATAACATAAAAGCGCCGGTCAAAGCACAATACTCGCTTCTACTCATCCTCCTGTGTCTCTGGATGAAAAGTGAGTGCACTTACCATCAGGTACTTTTTCAAAAAAGCCACTTTGCTTTTTGTTTTTCTCGCTTGGAGATGTTTATTTTTTCCTTTTGTAAGCTATTCTACACACTTCATTCCGTTGCTTTTTCCACGATCGTTTTTGAGCGTTTTCATATACACACGCACGCACGTGTTCATGGTGTTTTTCTTTTCTTTTTTTTTTCATTTAAGATGGTTTTGCTTTTCTTCCCCACTTAAGCATTCGGAGTGAGTGTTGGAGAGAGAGGGTACCATAACTAAAACTCTAATTACGTCGTTCACCACTTTTTTTTTTCTGTTTGACTGTTTATACGGGGTTGAAAGGGAAGAGAAAGACCGTTTATCTATTGTTGGACATCTTTACTTTACTCCTACCCGCATTTCTTTCTTTAGTTCATCTCTCTTTCCTCACTTTTCCTTTCTCTCCCCTCCTTTTCTTCTTTTTTTTTTTCTAACATTCGTATCTGCACTTTCTATCAGTTTTATTATTATTATTGCTATTATAATTATCCATTTACAATCATCATTGATTTCATCACTTTTTTATTTTTGCCATTTGTGTTCCACACACTAACTTTCATTAGAGTCGAAGTCACCCATTTTCAAAACCTTATTGCACACGAGGCGAAATTACATATCAGCACAGCCAATGTTCTGCCGTAGACGTTTGCTTTCGGTGTGCGGTGCCACTGCCGCCGCGGGGTACCACACCCAGCCCGCTATGGACTTCCTCTATAACCCCACTCCTGAGCACCGCATGCTCCGCGAGGCCGTCGCTAAGTTTGCAAAGGAGTCCGTGGAGCCTCGCGCGCACTACTGCGACGTGAACAATTTCTTTGACCGCAAGCTGTTTGAAGAGGCGGCTAACCTCGGCCTCTGCGGAGTGACCGTTGCCGAAAAGGACGGTGGCGCCGGACTGGATTCAACTGCAGCTGTTATTGTCCATCACGAGCTTTCCAAGTACGACCCCGGCTTCTGCCTCGCGTATCTCGCACACTCCATGCTCTTTGTGAACAACTTTTATCAGTCTGCGACACAGGCGCAAATTGACCGATGGCTGCCAAAGGTGCTCAGCGGTGAGCACGTTGGCGCCATGGGCATGTCTGAGCCTGGCGCCGGCACGGATGTGTTGGGTATGCGCAGCAACGCCAAGAAGACGAGCGACGGCAACTACACTCTCAACGGAAGTAAGATCTGGATCACCAACGGCACCTGTGCGGATATCT
Source organism: Sergeia podlipaevii (assembly GCA_030849805.1). Lineage (NCBI taxonomy): Eukaryota > Euglenozoa > Kinetoplastea > Trypanosomatida > Trypanosomatidae > Sergeia > Sergeia podlipaevii. Next base: position 9,402 of record JASANZ010001972.1, on the reverse strand, counting down.
ACCTCGTCTACGCCAAGGTGGAGGGGAATATTACCGCCTTCGTACTGGAGCGTGGGATGAAGGGGTTCACGCAGGGCGAGAAGATCGACAAGTGCGGCATGCGTGCGTCGCACATGTGCGAATTGTTCTTTGAGGACGTTGTGGTCCCCAAGGAGAACCTGCTTGGCGAGGAAGGAAAGGGCGTCGTGTGCATGATGCGCAATCTTGAGATGGAGCGTCTCACCCTTGCCTCCATGTCGGTCGGCATTGCGGAGCGCTGCGTGGAGCTCATGTCGCAGTACGCCTCTCAGCGCAAGGCGTTTGGCCAGTCAATCAGCAACTTTGGCCAGATCCAGCGCTACATCGCGGATAGCTACGCCGAAACGGAAGCGGCAAAGGCACTCACCTACGCAGTGAGCAAGGCCGTGAGTCCAGGTAGCAACAATCGCCTCGGAAGTGACGCTGCTAAGCTGTTTGCCACTCCCATTGCTAAGAAGATTGCAGATAACGCGATCCAGGTGATGGGCGGCATGGGCTACTCCAAGGGTATGCCAGTGGAGCGTCTCTGGAGGGACGCGAAGCTCCTGGAGATTGGTGGGGGTACAATCGAGGCACACCACAAGAATATCACCAAGGATCTGCTGAGGAGCTTATAAAGAATGTAGAAGGTGTTGTTTCCAAGTTATGGTGTACATTTTAAAACAACAGCAACCACCATCACCACGAAGAAAGAAAGAAAAAAAAGAAGCCATCAATAGGGGATAAGGAAGCAGTGCAACGCGTATGCAAGCGTAAGACGTGGAGGTGAAATAGAGTTAGTCGGACGAGAGAGTGGCGGGAAAGAAAAAAAAAAAGATTGCACTATTTGAAAGGAGTTTAGTGCAATCTGCGAAAGAAGAACTCCCCAAGTTGCCCCTTCCCTCTCTATTTCGTTCACTTTATCATTTATGTCGACCTCTTTTTCACTATGCTTTTATGCTTTATAAGAAATAGATAGACAGATGCTTTGCATGCGCGTGGTGAGAAGCGATGATCTTCAGCACATACTTAAAAAAAAAAAAAAGAAATACATGTCAAACCTGAACAAAACAGCCAGCGTAAGCCAAATAACAGGCAGAATATATATATGAAGAAAAATAAATAAATGTAAGAACTGGGTAAAGGGTAAAATGCAGTCACTGTGAAATTGTCTCTGCATGTGTGCATATTTGCGTATGATTTGCCCTTTTCTCTCCCGTTTTCTTCTATTTATGACAATATATATATATATATATATATACCAATATAGCGTCCTGGTACGGTATAATCGTCAGGTTCTCTGAGATAAATATAAATATATATATGTTTGTGTACGTGTAGTGGCGCGAGTTGTGGGTGTTTATATATAGTTGGGTGTATTGCTATTCGTATGCCCTCGGGCGATACCAAGCGAGAAGTTATTGAGAGAGCAATATAATTATATGCTTACGATTCATCTCTCAGCTTGCTTTCTTATCTTAAAACAATATGCTCAGGAATGACAGTAGCAACATAAAAAAAAAATGTCAGCAAAAATGAGTGCATATGATGGTTTTAGCTGTGAAGGCGAAACAAAGCAGTTCAAAAAAAAAAATAATGCGGAAAAAAAATAATGCGAAAAAAAAAAATAGATAATTAGGAAAGCGACGTGCACAGCATGTTACTTGGCGTCTCAAAGAATGCGCCAAAGTGTATTTCCCTTACCCCTTATTCTCGCTTATTTCTTTTTTTTTTTTCCTTTTAAGTCTTTTACTTTGTTGTGCTAAATTGTGTTTTCGGTACGATATGGGTGCCTCTTTTTTTACTTGCTTGTCTCTGAAGATCGACGTTGGCTTTCGTTTTCGCTTTTCGCCAGAAACATTTGAAGGCTGTTGAGAGTGTAGGCGACTGTCTTTGTATACTCTTTATGGTAAGAGAGGGGAGTTGCTTCTTTTGCTGTGTGGTGGCGAAAGTGCCCCCAAACGCGTTTCCCAACTGTTAAATGTTTTGATATATATATTCCACCCCTTCCACTTCGCCGCGCACAGACGGACTTGGGCTGAAAGGCACCAACTGACTTTTGAGAGTGCTGCAAAAGTATTTTCTTTTTTTTTCTTTTAAAGGTGGTCAAGACTGATATATATATACATATATATATATATGCGTGGTTTATGCCCTTTCTGAGAGGGCTCTTTAATATATATCCTTTGTTGTTCTATACACTTCCCAAATATGAGGCAATTGTGATCTTTTTTTTTTTTTTCGCTTCCCTTTACGTTTCTGCAAGAGCCCACTAGATGGTACGGAAACAACCTTCCCCTCATTTTTTTTTCTCTTTTTTTTCTTCTCCTGATTATTGGACCCCTGATGGATAATTACTACGGAATGAGCAGGCTGCTATCATAATATTGCACTACGTATTTTTTTTTTCCTTCTCCTCTCCTCTCTCTTTTTCTTTTTTTTTTTCCTTTTTCTTAAACCTATTTTTTTTTTCTTTTTATTGTAAAAAAAGCCTTACTAACACAGATTGCAGCGAAACATATAGCAAAGCCTTTGGATATTTTGTTTTTTCCTTTCTGTCTTCTTCGCCTGTTTTCTGCACTCCCTTGCGCATACGCACTGGCTACTTTGATTGTATTACATTGCATGATGAACGTTGCCACTATCACTTACTACGCCGCACGGGCATATGCATGGGTCACCGCGGACTCCTTCAATCTGACGGCAGCCATGATGCTGGCCACCTTTTTCCTTGTATTTGTTGCTTCACAGATGCACAACAACTACTCTTGGGTGGACCGTACCTGGTCGATCGTGCCAGTTGTGTATGCGTGGACGCAGGCCTACTTCACGGCAACGCGTGGGGTGCCTGGTAGCAATGCTCCCTGTGTGAATGTAGCGACACTCTTCTGCGCTCTCATTACGCTGTGGGGTGCCCGCCTGACCTTCAACTTCTACCGTCGTGGCGGCTACTTTCGGGGTGGAGAGGACTACCGTTGGAACTATGTGCGCACGTGGCCCGTTCTCTGTCGCAGCCTTCTTCTGTGGACGCTGTTTAACCTCCTTGTCATCTCCCTGTTTCAGTGTGTTCTGCTGTGGGCAATCACCCTGCCAGTCGCTAGTCTTCCTGCCTCGAAGCCTCGCCCCACTGACTTTCTCATGGCTGGCACTATGTTTGCCTTTATCGTGCTCGAGGCGGTGGCAGATGAGCAGCAGTGGCGCTTCCAGCAGGCCAAGACACACCGCGGTAGTGCTCGTACCCCTGAGCTTGTGCACGGGTTCTGTGTGACGGGCGTGTTTGGCTACAGCCGTCATATGAACGTTTTCTCTGAAGGCTGCATCTGGATCGTGCTTGCGCTCGCTGCTTATAGCCAGACGTGGACGCCGCTCCCGTGGTGGCAGTGCGCAGGCTGTGTGGTGCTTCTCATGTTGACTTGGTTCTCGACCGGCGTCATAACGGAGCGTCTCTCGTCTGGGCGGTACTCTGGGTATTGCATCTACCAGAGGACGACTCCCATGCTGCTGCCCTCCATTTCCTCCTCCACTGCACGGACGCTGTATCTGCTTCGCAAAAAACAGAAGCGCAGCAGCTAAGATGCTTTGGACCCGATGCCAACTGGTAAAGGAAAATTCTCTCCTTTTTTTTCTTCATACTAGCTTGCCATGAGCTACAAAACAATAATATGCAATCTACTTGCACAGGATGCTCATTTCTCCTCTCTTTTTTCGTTTCCCTTATATCATCGCGTTGATTCCTTGAGTGGTTTCTTGCATGTCTCATGTCAGTTTAATGTCTTGCCTGCTCCCCTCCCCCCCCTTTTTTTTGAATTGCACATCCACACTGGAAGAGAGAGAGAGAAAAAAAAGAAAACTAAAAGAAGGACACGTATTTGTGCCCGTATATTCAAAACTACTTACATAATTCAAAACAACAGCAGCAGCCAGGAAAAAAAAAGAAAACGCACTTTTATTCACATCTACATTATCATCTCTGCTTTTTTTTTTGTTATTTTTTTTTCAACTTTCATTATGAGCAGTACACTCCTTCCAAAGTTTGAGGGCGACGCGACAGGACGCAAGTGTGCGCACATCACGAACGCAGCGGATGGGTCGTCCATTGTGGTGTACCAGCAAGGTGCACACCTGACGAGCTGGAAGACGAAGAATGGCGCCGAGCAGCTTTACATGAGCCCGAAGTCTGTGTTCGCAGATGGCAAGGCGTTGCGCGGTGGTGTTCCGCTCATTTTCCCCCAGTTTGCCAGCCGAGGGCCCTCTAAGGTATCTCATGGGTTTCTTCGCACATGGGGCGGGTTTGCGATCGCCGCGTGCGTCCAGACCGGCAAGGACTGCGCAGTGACCTTCACGACAGAGGTGAAGCCAGGCGATGACGCCAACTTCCCCGACATGCACTGCCACGTGGAGTACACCGTCACATTCTGTGAACTGACGCTGAAGCTTGCCATGAAGGTGACCAACTTGCAGACCAGCGCTGATCTCAAGTACAACTATGCGTTCCACTCCTACTTTGCGGTGCCAGATATCCAGCACGTCGCGGTCAAAGGAGTCGAGAAGGCGCCGTACTTGGACACCATGCAAGGCGGCAAGCCAATGGACCCGCAGGAGGTCAGCCGTTTCGACGGCGAGGTCGACCGTATCTTCCCCAACATTGGCGAATTCACACTGCACGTCAAGGCACCGGGTGACGGTGGCAAGAAGCTGGGCATTTTTGGAAAGTGCGCGCGTGACGTTGTCGTCTGGAACCCGTGGATTGAAAAGACCAAGCAACTCACTGACATGCCAGAGGACGGCTATAGGCACTTCGTGTGTATCGAGCACGGCACCATTCTTGAGCCGATTGTTCTCAAGCCAGGTGAGTCGTTCTGCGGTGAGCAGCACGTAAACATCAGTACGTTGTAAAGAAGAGGAGGGAGGAGACTTTCCTGTCAAAAGTCGAGCGAAAAGCATATTACTATTTTTATTTCTCTATCGTGACGCAATTTTCGTTTTCAGTGTATATGGCTTATGGTGGTGTTTCCGCACTCCATGACGGATGCAAACAAACAAACAAAAATACCTTCAACTATTTTTTCCATATTGCTTCAATGCTTGTTGCTCTGGTGAGAAACACCCAGATAGCTGATCGCCTGTAATTCAGTTTCGCCTCGGTACAGGCAATCTCTCTGTTCATTCTTTTCTTTCCTCTTTCCCCCCGTGTTTTGATTTTAAGGGATCCTCGTGGCGGGCCCAGGCCCCCCCCCCCTGGCGCCGCGCCGCTGCCCCTGGGCCGAGGGCGAGGCGCCCAACAAAGGAAGAGCGAAAAAAAAAAAAGCAAAGGAAAAAGAGACAGGAAAAAAGAAACTGGAGAGAGTTGAGGAACAAACCAGTAAGAAAAGGAAAGAAGGACAGAGCTGCCGCGAAATGAAAAGAAAAAGATATCCGAATGTATGATTTATTTTTTTGTGTGCTATCTCGTCTTTACCGTTGGCTTCTTCCTATATCGTCTTCTCGAGAAATGGAGAAGCGCCTCTACATATCAACCGCCGCCCACGAAGGGTCCTCCTCAAATATAGGGATGTCCAGTTCCACAATCGCCGCCTCTCCGCACACAACACAATCGCGTTGCGCCAGGTCCTCAACGACGCGCACTCCCTCCAACACATGTGCAGGGATCCCTTCGTCAGTAATGAATGCCTCCAGGCCGCCCATGGACCGAAGCCTAGCCAGCGCGCACGCCTCGTGCACCACGTGTTGGCAAAGTGGGTAGACAAGGTACGGCTCCGCCGACTGCAACAGGCCACGATGACACAGCAAGCAACGCTGCCGCGCCGTTACGTGCCCGTACTGGTGACGAAGATGATGCATGTCTGCCTTGACACGCTCGGCAGTCTGCGCTGACGCCGCCTGGCGTCCGTGCAGTGCGCGTATCTCCTCCGTGCGTGCGTTCAGGGTGGCACACACTGCGTCCTTCAGCTCCCACACCGCTGCGTCGCTGCGGAGAAATCCAAGCACATCCTCGAGCTGCAATACACCCTGAGAAGCCTCCACAACCTCCAACACGGCAGCTGTGCGTGCGTGGGCATCACCGGTGGCAGACGCTGAGCACGCGTTCGCTGCTGCTGCGTGTCGCGCAACGTACGCCCACAGCCGATGCAGCGTGCCGGGGGATAGCTCCGCGGGCGGGACCTCTCGCAGAATATCTTGCGCCGCCGCCACGCTCGCCTTGCCGCTGTCCGTGCTGTACTCGAGCACCGTGCGCACCGCTTCTTCAAAGAAATGAAGGCGCTTATAGAGCAACACACAAGCCCCTACGCATCCACTAGAAAGACACGCGCGAAGTGCCACATCCACGTCGTAGTACACCGACTCCCGCAGCACACGCGATAGTCGCCCTGTGTCACGCTGCTCAGCGAGAAGAGCCACGAGGTAGTTGTGAACGGCAGCAGAGGTGCACCCGTAGTGCAGCGTCACCACCTCCAGCAACCGCACCACCTGGTGCTCCTGCGCGTGAGCGCCAGGCTCGTTCATCGATACCGTGTAGCGCACCAACGATGGCATGAGCTGCTCCACATCGATTGCCAGTGCTCGCCCTGACGTGCTGGAGTTCTCTTCCGCCCGCTGCACATCACGACGAAGGACCTTGGCGAGTCCAGTCAGCAGCGCCACCGGTGCACGCTCGATAAGCAGCGGAGTGAAGGTGTAGTAGAGCGCCATCCTCGATGAGGGCCCAGAGACACAGAACCGCGCGAGCTCCTCAGCAGCGCGCACATACTCCGCAGCGGCGATGTGCAGTGCGAGAACATAACGTGCGTGGCCTACAGCCTCGGCGAGGCGGCGGAGACTGTCCTGACGCCCTTGGTCCTCCAACAGACACGCAATCGTGGAGAAGAACGCAGGCTCTGCAAAGAGCTCGGCGCACTCCGTCGCGGCCGCAACGAGGAATGCATCGAGTTTGTGCGTAGCCTGCGCCACGGCAACTTGGCGCCTTTCACCTGATGATGCTTCTCTAGGGTTTTTATTCATACGTTCCGTCTCCGTCACGGACTGCAACACTCGCACAACTATCATACCCACAAGACACGCCAGCTCCTCGCGCTGGTGTTGGTGGTGCCTACTTCGTCGTGGCGAGGCGCGCGCAGTGGCTGCTAAGGATTTTTGTGGTAGTGGTAGTGACGATGAGGCAGCTGGCAGTATCGGAAGGAGCCTTCTATAGCGCTTCTCCAGGAGTATCACAAGAACGTCGTTGCTTGTGAGTGTAGTGGCTGGGCATTGGCCACGTGATAGGGAGTCATGCGTGGCGCTATAGGCCTCCTCAAAGTTCTCACACGCGGCAAGCAGCGAAGTAGCACATTGGATGGCACCCATGCGCAGGTAGAAGAGACCGCGAAGGAGTTCTGTGCGAGCACGAGCAGGTGTCCCCTGACTTGCAAGGCAAGCAGCTGCGTCGAAGAGGCGTGCGCGCATTAGAGGCGTTTCTGCTGGATTCAACGCGCGATCAATGAAAAGTGGCCACTGCCGGTGATGCTCTCTATCCATTGCAAGTGCCCATACTCGCGTTCCGCTGTACACGTACATCAATCTCGTCGCCACATCGCGTACTCCACCACGAAGACACAAACCTTCCTTACTGGCAGCTCCACTTCCACCACTCACTACGCTGGCGTCCTTAAATGGGTCAAAACGAACCCGCTCGAGCACCTCTGACAGCCCTACTCGGTCTCCCCTCACCGTACTGCTTACGCCCCGCCATGCAAGTCCTGCTGGGTGCCCAAGGACGATACAGCGATGAGGATATATCAACACCATATGGAAAGCTGTTAGCAGCACCTGTACCGGTGTTTGCCGTGGAAACAAGTTCTCGAGAGTGGCAACCGTCGCCGCCGCCGCACCTCCCCCCTCCACCGCGCTACCCTGCTGGAGTTGCGTGAGGCTGAGGTGGTGCTCTCCCTCCCATAACGCGGAGCCTGTTTCTTTCCGTGACGTAAAAACCACCGACAACTGCTCCTTCTCCTTGGAGCATAATGGAGCTGCCCCCGCTGTTCCTGTTCCATGCGGCACGGGAAAGAGTCCGTGCACCAGACCCCCAGCACTTGCCCAGCAGTAGGCGTGGAGAGGAGATTGTAAGGAGGACATGAAGACAGACAGAGCCCCAGCCGCAGCGGGACCTTCGCCGTCCCATACACTAAGCGGCACCTCGCGCACCGTTAAGACAATCTCACCTGCCGCGACCGCCGAGAGAAACGATCGCATTTCAGCCCCACCAGCGCTACTGGACGGACAATGCGAGTGTGCGCGGTACAAGCGGGTAGCAGTGGAGGCAGCAAGCACGATCAACGGCCCTGCACACTTCAAAACGACGCTCCTAACTGGCCCATTAGTAGTGCCAGAGGACGTAGGCAAGTAGGCTAGCAGCTGGCATTCACCCTTCGCAGAGCGGCCAGAGCCCTTGAAAGAGACGAGAAGAAGCATATCACCACTTGCTACACCAACAACACATGACATGGACTCCCACGACCTCACAGATTGCTGCGTCGAGTGACCATCGACACTCTCGGGCGGCACCCACGTCACGCACTCCGCAACTAGCGGCGAGGCAGCAGCAGCACCTGATGGCAAAGCAGAAGTGTGTGCCACTCCTCGTAGTTGAAGCGGAAAAGCGCACAGAAGCTGACGCTCAAAAGTAGAGTAGAGCGACACTTCTCCATCCAGAGAACTGACTAGTACAAAAGCGCCGCTGGCATGCACAAACACCTTGAAGGGATTCTTAATAATGCCCCGCATCAGCTCGTTCGCATCGGCGCGATCATACACGATCAACACACCGCTCGTTGACAAAACTGCCATGATACCACTTTGACAGTCAAGTGAGAGGACTTCCTCACCAAAGAGGTCCAGCTCAACTACACTGAAGTCGAAACTTGGGAATACGGGATCTTCCGCAAACCCGTCATGCCTCGCGTGCGACAAGGATGACGAGAACGCCATACTAAATGCGAAACAAATTGTGGAGAAGGTACCGATACAACAAAAAGAACTGAAAATAAATAATAAAGAAACACCGTGGCCTCCAGCAAGGCCAGATAAAACAAAAAGACAACAATAAATAGATGTAATTCGAAAAGAGAGCAGAGAAAGAGAAGCAAAAGTAAAGAGCAAAAACAAAAAGTATAACAACGAAATAAAGAAAGACAGAAAAAAATGAGCACACAAGAGAAATACCACTTCCATGCTAATGCGCAAAAAGGACCAAAAAGCACTTTCCAAGATTGAAATTTAAGACACAAAAAACTTCGAGAGAAATGAAGTCAAATACAGATACAACTAAATCAACAAAATAAAGACTGAGGAAGAAAAAAAAAAACTAACAGCTCTGCGAACATCACCCATATAAACTCAAATCAGCAGCAGCCATTACCTACCCATGGACAT